>PVJA010040404.1:0-18521 GCA_004027025.1 Myocastor coypus | reverse complement strand
TCAGAGGTGTCCCAAATTTCCTGGTCAAGGAGATTATGGGACCTCAGAGGAAAGGGATGAATGAACTGTGGTGCGTCTAAGGAGAGTCACCCAGAGAAAAACATTCTCTCAGGCTTTCACAGAAAGCAAAATGGCCAAGCAATGGCCGTGACTTGTCCCAAAGGCTGACACTAACAACAGTTCTACAAAGTACTGCCTACGGTCCCAAACTTAATCCTGAGGGGATTTGACCCTGGAAGATACAAAAAAAAAAGAATGTTTTGTTATACAGGTCTTGCTTCAACTTGCTCTTAACCACCCAGCAGGAAAAAAATTGCTTAATTACAATGCATGAAACAGAGCTAGATTGGTGAGATGATCTTTAGGAGGCTTAGATTCAATAGCCTCCAACATCACAAGCTTCACTGCTGGCCCACTGCAATTGCAGAACATTTGACTGTATATGTACCTGCTTCCTCTTAGTCCAAAGAGAAGTATATTCTTTTCTTTCTTTCTTTCTTTTTTTTTTTTTCTAAGCAACATCAGTAGGGAGGTGGGTCATGCCCACACACTGTACTCTGTAGAACGATTGTTAGGACAATATGAAATATATCAACTTCAAAGAAAAGAAAGGGGAAAAGAAAAAAAAATAATAATGTTGATTTAGAAGGGTTAGTGTTTAATTGTTTGATCAAGCTTATATACCTATATGTATTAATCTAAACTGATCTGATGATGAAAATATGTGATATAACTTGTGTTAAATTTAAACAATAAAAAAGGAGAATAAAATTTCCTTGTGTGGCCTTTTGGTAGTCAGTAATTCTCCTTCGATTGGACGCTGTTATCTACTATTTTGATTTCTGTCTCTAGTTTTGCTTTTCATAAAATGTCACATAAAATATATCAAGCATTATGTACTTTTTTGGTTCTGATGGGTTCCTCTTAGCAAAATTCATTTAAGATTCTGTCATGTTGTTTTTGAATCAGGTCAGTTCTTTTTATTGGTGATTAGTATTCCAGTATATGGAGTTATAATAGCTTATCTGTTTACCTGTTGAGCAACCATCTTCACTGTTTCCAATGTTTTGAAAGTTTGAATAGAGCTATAGAAATTAACATATAAATTTTGAGCCTGACTAATTAGAAAGTGTCATTTCTAGGTTCCATGTAGGATAACTGTCAATATTCTCAAAATAACTTGATGGTAGAGTCATTGGAATGGTCTTAAATTCATGCATCAAATTGGTTAGAAATACATCTTCAACATGTAGTTGAAGTCTTCCTATCCATGATCATAAAATACTTGGTTAGTGTTACACTATGTAATTTTCTTTTTGTTTGTGCTAATGTAAATGGTGTTAGGTTTTAAATTCTAGTTTTTCATTGCTTGCATCTAGAAAAGCAATTGATGTTATATTAGTATCCTGCCAGCTTCCTATATTTATTCCATTAGTTTTTTATTATTAGAGATTTTTATGTAGAAAATCATAAATGTTCATTTATCTGTGAAAAAGAATGTCACTTAATCCTGTCCGTTCTGTAGTTTTTTACTGTCTGCATCTTGTCCTGTACATTAAGGAGAACTTCTAAAACTCCTTTTCATTGTTCCCTGATCTTAAGGGAAAGGACTAGTTTGTCGCTAGCTGGTATGATCCTAAGTTTGTTGAGGACTCTTTTTTTTTGTTGTTTGTTTCAAGAATTTCTGTTATGAACTGGGTTGGGTTTTGTTAAAACCTTTTTATGTATCTGATTTGCCTTTCTTAGCTTATTGATGGAATGAGGTAAACTAAGTGGTTTTTGGATACTATACCCACATACTTGAGATAATTCCCACTTAGTCATAGTTTACAATCAAGTTTTTACATTGTGGTGCTTATTTGCTAATACTTTGCTGAGTATATTTGCATTTGTGTTCAAGAGAGACACTGATCTATACTTTTAATTTCTTTTAATGTCTTTGTTTGGTTTTGGTATTAGGGTACTGCTGCTCAAATAGAATAATTAAGGAGTGTGCCTTGAGTTTTCGTTTCTGGAAGAGATTATAGAGGATTTGTGTAATTTACTCATTAAATGTTTTGTTGAACTACAGTAAAATCATCTGGGCCTAGTGATTCCTGTTTTGTAAAGAAATTAATGCAATTTCTTTAAGAGAATTCTGGCTTATTTGCATTATTTATTTCTCCTTATGTGAACTTTGATAGATTGTATTCTTCAAGGAAATTGTCCATTTTATCAGTACTATTATGCATAGAGGTGTTTATTTTTAGATCATCTTTTTAATGTTATGAGATCAGTAGTGATGAATTTTACATATATATATATATATATATATATATATATGTATATTTAAATTTATTGATTATTTGATACAGAATCTCACCTTAGAGTTCAAACTCATAATGGATCACCTATGTCAGCCTCCCTAGTGCTGGGATTACAGGTATGCACCACCATGCCTAGTTTTGAGGCCAGCATGGTGTGCCTGGGGTTCTGGGGCTGCTCAGTGTGCAGTACTGGGGATAGAACTTGAGCCTTTGTATTTGCCGGGCAGGCTGTTAGACCACTGAGCTATCCTGCTAGCTTGAAGTTTTACTTCTAGTATGCATTACTTGTGTCTTCCTTTTTTCTTGTTTAGCCAGGTAGCATTTCATCAGTTTGTTCTTAACTTTGGTGTTAACTTTGTTGTTGGTTCCTGTTTTAAATTTCACTGATTTTTACAGCTGCTTTTTGTGTTTTACTTTGTTTTGTTTAGATTTATGTTGTCCTTTTTTTTATAGTTTGCTAACATAAAAGTTTAATTTACTGATTTTTAGATTTAAGTGCTAAAATTTTCCTTTAACAACTCCCACAAATTTTAATAGGATGTAGTTTGATTTATTTATTTTTTTAGTTCAAAATATTTTATGTTTTGTGACTTCTCTAGCCCTTGTTTTAAATAGCAATGTGTTGCTTAATCTCTAGATATTTTAGGATTTTCTGCTACAGGTCATTTATTAGTTTCTAAGTTGATTCCACTGTGAACCCACAGCCTACTTTATGTGATTTGTATTCTCTGGAGTTTGAGTGTATTTTGTGCCCCCAACAGTGTTTTGTAAAGCATAAGAAGAATGTGTATTATGCTGTTTGGCCATGGCACTTAATAATAAAGTATGAACACTTCACCTATTATAGTAGATTTATTTCTTGTTATAAATCTATTGATTTTAGTCTTTTATATTTTAAGTATTTGCTGTTAGAAAGTCTTACATGAAATTGTTAACTTAGCGGAATTCACCTCTTTATCTCATGGAAGGCCCTATTTAGTCTTGATTATTTTCTTTGCTCTGAAGTTGACTTTGAAATTACTTTCTTTTTATTGGTGTTAGCATGGTATGTCTTTTTCTTGCTCCATCCTTTTAGTCTAATAGTTGGTTTATATTTGAATTGGGCTTCAAACAGTAGATAGCACATTGTTGGGCGTTTTTTCCTCAGGCTTTATTAATTTTTTTCTGTTTTTGGGGGCAATTTGAATGGAATATACTGAGGTGAATTTTTTACTATTGCCATGACTTGAACATGGTTATGTTATGTTATGGTTATGTTATGTTGAAATTTGATTTTCAGGGTTGGGAAGTAGGACCTTTAAGAGGTGTTTAGGTCATTAAGAGTGATTAATACATTTCTGAGAATGAATTAGGTGCCACTAATGTAGATCTTTATAAGGCAATGCAGCTCTTGACATTTGTATCTTTGCATGTAACTGCTTGCCCTTCTACCAGGGAGACCCTCATTGGAATTTGAGCAGATTCCAGGGTTATGAGGTTGAGCTTCAAAGCTGCCAGAACTATAAGCTGAAACAGAGCTCTTTCCTTAAGATCACCCTCTCTGTCATTTTGTTATTGCAACAGAAAATGACGTAAGATAGGTGTTTATAGGTTTCTGTCCTTATTTTTATGGCACTTCTTGGATTTTTGGTTTCACCTCTGTTATTAATTTTTAATAATTCTTAAATTTTTTTTGCCTGATACTCCTATTGTACATTACAACTTTTGTAAATGCCCTTCACTTTTTGAATATTTTCTCTTTTTCATTCTTTTGCTTCTTTCTTTCCAGTATGGCTCCATTGTTATTAATTTTTTTAACATTTTCTTTTGATTCTTTGAGTTTTCCTCTCTTTGCTTATACAGCCTGTTCTTGCAAGTTGTTCACTTCTTAGGAGTTCAAGATATGCATCACAATTACTTTCTCCAGTTTGCTAATTCTAAAAATCTATGCCTATGTAATGCTTGCTTTTGTCTCTTTACATTGAACTTTTCTTGCCTTTGCGAATGACTTACAATTTTATATTCAAAGCAAGACATGATTGACTGAGTAGAAGGAGCTAAGGTGGAAAAGTGTTTAGTATGAGGCTTTACTTTTATTCGCCTAGGCATTAGGCTATGTTTATTGTTAAGTGTAGCTGCAGTACCGGGAGTCTAAACTTTTCTCCATTGTCTTTGTTTCCCATGCTGTTTTGTATCTACTTGGAGACTTACTTGGAGTATGCAAGGTTTACTGTTCTTTTAGTTACATTGGCCTGTTAGTATACAAGATGTACTGTTTTTGTAGCATGTGTGGAGAGAAGAATTTGATATTCTTGTGATTAATCTTTCAGTGATCCTGAGTTGGGTGTTTCTCTTCCCTGACATTGAAGGTTTAAGAGAGGCTGGACTTTTGTGCTTCACATCGAAGACTAGAGGATACAATTGAATATTTACTTCTCCCAGGCCTGCTAGGCTTTGATGAAATTCCAATTAATTAGGGTTCCTAGAGCTAAAATTAATTCCAATTAATGTAGGGTTCCTAGAGCTAAAATTTATGGTGGCTTCCTAAAAGCTGAAACATATGATTTGGAATTTTAACTTCTAAGATTGTACCCACTGAGCTGCCACAGTTGTGTGTATTGGCACAGATACTGTCTCCTGTGGGATTCTGTGCTTGCCCCTCTGCTCCTGGTATGATTCTCTGCATTTGTTTGTCTGCTTGTTTAGTTTTATGACAGCAGTTTACTTTGCCACTTGTGTTGGTCAGAGTTTTACTTAGAGGAACAGAATAGATATAATATAAGGAATGGATATTAACACAAGATATACAGCCTATAAAGAATTATAAGATTGGCTTACAATAGTCAGCTACAGAGTCAGATGAGAAAGTATGAAGAGGGCGTCTGCATGCTCTGGACTGAAGAATTCAATCCCAAGGTCTAGACTTTACTGCAGCACTCTGTGTAAATCTCTATCCAAGGCAGGAGGATTGGTGCGAGTTCGAGACCAGCTTGGGCTACAAAAGTGAGCTCAAGGCCAGCCTCAACTGCATAGTGAGACACTGTCTCAAAAAGACAAAAAAAAAAAAAAAAAAAAAAAAAAATCTCTATCCATTGACTGATGATGGGTCTGCGATGGAAGACTGAAGTGTCTATAAGGGACGCTGAAGAGTCTGTGATGGATGGCAAAAGATCCAAGCTGGAGGCTGAAGAGTGCGCTCTGAGCCAGATGATGAAGTCCAGGCCGAATGTGAAGACAGAAGCTTCTCTGCCAAAGTGAAGTCTTGACTCCTTCCTCAGTCCGTTAAAAAGTCTTTTTGTGCTCAGTCATTCTGACGTGGGCCCATTGTGCCGTAAAGTGAAACCAATCATACCCCAGGATGGGCCCTTGATCCCGCTCTTAGGGAGGGGCCAATCATATCCTAGGCAGGCCCTGATCACGCTCCAGGGAGGAACCAATTGTACCCCAGGGCGGGGCTCCCACCAACCGAAAACTGGTTGGCTGAGTCATCCAGCCTAGTTGACAGGATGTATCAACCACTACATATTATAAATATGTTTATGATTTATTTTGTTCTGAAAAAGTTTTTCGGTTATTTTTAAAGAAATCCAAGTTTTCTAGGTAGAACTTAGTGTCTTTATAATTTTCCCGTGTTTGAGTTTATATGGTATTTGATGATACATACATCCTTTAAATGTTAGTTGATCATATACTTTAATAAATGGTGTGGTTTTAGCTCCAAATTTTTACTCTGAAATTTATTCAGAATACACATAATATTTTGTGGTTGGTGTAGTGACTCATAATTAAAATTACATTCATTTGATGAGATATAGTATATAATAGTATCCTTTTATTTATTGTTTATATTGTTAGAAAAGAAAAAATCTATAGAAAAAATAAATTATCCCTGGAGAGAGATTATAATTTACATTTTTGGTGTAACTTTCTAGTGATGTCCTAGCTTTTAGAGACTACCAATTTTTAGTCTTCCTTTGTCAAAGTAGACACTAATCAAGAGGTTATTGAATCATAGATGTGTTTTTCAGCACCATTTGTAGGCAAATTATGGGAGGTCAAGTTTTGGAGGTTTTCATTTCCTTGTATACGATCTGTCTATGCCTTTTAAATGTCCAGTCCTGTTTTATTTTAATATTCTGTGCTGTGTATTGGACCAGTCTTCCACTCATTTCCTGACATTGTGAATACTGTTTATACTAGTGGACCTATCTGTAGAAGGAATAGTTTAATTTTAATAGCATAACAAGAAGTACATAATAGTCATCCCAAGAATGACTTGCAGTGGATGCCTGGTGGGGTGGCAGTGTCTAGTTGTTTACATTATGCTCACCTGGAATTGCTGCCTATTTATGAATCAGTTTCTGACCAGGAATTCTTACACACTAATATAAAAGGTAATTCTTATTTCAGGAATTAGAAAGAAGGATTTCTTTCCTTTTTTCTTTTTGAGACAAGGTCTCACTATGCAGCTCCAGCTAGCCTTGAGCTCACTTTTGTAGCCCAGGCTGGTCTCGAACTCATACCAATTCTCCTACCTCAGCCTCTCAAGTGCTGGGATTATAGGTGTGCACCACTGCACCCAGCAGAAAGATTTCTTATACATTTTTGGATTAAACTATTGAAATTTACAGAGTTGAAGCTAAGCTTTTTACTTGATTGTATAGTATTTAAATTTATTTTCATTATGGTACAATTATATTAATACCTTAAAATATTTGAAATGTAATGCTGTCTTAATAGCTACTTTTTTTTTTTAAAAGAGACTAGATACATGAAGTCATAATTCTCTTACTCTCTTAAGCATGGAGGAATGTATTTGTAGGTCTTATAAATTTATCCACAAAATCCTTTGTTTCATTTAAAATATGTGTCTTTTACATCAAATTATATTAAGGAAGAAATTAAAAATATATAAAGGAAATCCCTTTCTAATTATTTAAATTGTATTTAATGTGGTAACTTTACATATTTAAAAATCTTTAGTATCAATAAAAAATTATATAAGATTTCAAAGTTAAATTATTCTTTTAAGTAGCAATGGAGTTGCAATGATCAAACTTTTTGATGAAAAACTAAAGTATATATAATTATATGGCAAAGTACTAAGTTTTTCCATGTAACAACCCTAATTTTTCACAACTGTTATATATGACCACAATCTGTAGATAGAAATTTATTTCTAGAAAAGTGCACTCAGTTGTGCAAACTTATCTTTTTAGGGTCAAAGAAGAACCCAAACCACAACCGACACAGTGAGTAAATGTCCTGGGTGCAGTAGAGCTCTGCACCTCCCCACCTCTGCTTCCTGCGCCTTTGATGGTATTAGCTTATGCTGATACTGGATAGGCTGCAGCTAGTGTGTCCTTTGCTTTCTGACTCTCTGCTTGTAAGAGAGCTGCCTGCAGCTTCTTACTTCATCCACGTAGTGACTGGATGTAGTTTTTTGCTGCCTGCTTGTGGACTGTTCAAACTCAATTTTCTTAACATTCTTACTGCCTGGATGGTACCTGGAGCTCACATTTCCATTGGCTGTAGCTTTTGTGCCTGTGTATTATTATTACTATGGATAAGAAAACATTTAACCTACATTGTTATTCATCTGGTTATTCAGTCACATTATTTGCTTATTTAAACAGGTGGTTTCCCTTTAGTGGGATCACTGAACTGGTAAATAACGTTCTTCAACCCCAGCAAAAACAACAAAATGAAAAGGAGCCCCAGACGTAAGTAAGCTGATCTACATAGACTAAATATTATCTGTGATAGTATAGCATAATAAAAAGTACATATTACTGTCCTTGGAATAATATGCCTTCAGAGAGGGGTATTGTTAGGCTAGAGTTTGATGCTTTTAACCTTTAATCGTTTCATAGAAACCTAAAATGAAAACAAGGTTAATTTATAGGACAATAAAAAGAAGAGATAATTCTTCCCCAATTTTAGCATAAACAACGTAAAGCATATTTGTTCATTAAAACACTTTTCTCCCATAATGTAATGTATTTCAGAGAGAGAGTGTATATGCATTTTTTTAAAAAAACATAGGTTCTAACAGATGTTAAGAGTTATTAACCCCTAAATTTAATCTTTGGTCAAATAGTTTTTGGAAAGGTTATTTTAAAAAAGGTTAAGCAGGTTTCTTTGTTGGAATAATTCTGAGAACCTAAATATGTTGCATGGATGTTAGAAGACATGCTATTCATTAAATTTGTTTGACCGCTGAATCCTGTTTTCCTTGAACATTTCATTAGGTTATGAAATATGATTTGGAAACATACTGGCTTATCCTCATATTAACCTGAAACATTAGAAAAATGTTGATTTCTTTTCTTTTAGTTGTTAACAGATTTGTTAAAAGTTGTTCACGACTCACGTTTAATTGCACAAGACAGAAGTAACATGGTTTACTTTGCTTAATAAATGCTGACTCAAACTTGTCACCGGGCTCTTAATGTATGCTCAGAAAAGGAGACACTCTATATACTAATCATTAGTACCATGAACTATAGCTAGTATATGTTTGATTCTTATGAGTCCCCATTTCTTATTTATAAGATGGAAATTTTAGGATGCTCAAAATAATATTTGTCAAAAGATAGGTATTACCACAAAGATCATTCCAGTATTAGCACTATCTCTGGTACTGTTAGTTCTACTATGATGCTGTAATAGCTAGGATGAGGGTCTTTTAAAAAATGAGACCAAGGGTGAGGGTTAGTAATGTAAAAACAATCAAAATACAAGAATGCCTAGGGGAGGGGGTGTTTGTAGTGTTAAAAGGAACAATTATTAAATTTTGTCAGTGGGATTATGAGAGATTTTTTTGCTTTTTCTTTAGTGGCAGTGAAAGACCAGAGGAGATCAAGGGTGATAATAGTAAAAATATGTGAAAGCATACTGAAAAACTTTTGACTAATCACGGTACAGTACAGAAATAAATAAGATTAACACCGAACAAAACAATCTTGAAAAGGAGAGTAGAAATTTCAGAAAATCAACCTTCTTTTTTCTAGTGAAGAATCTCTTTATTGTATTTTGTCATTGGTTGTATCTAAGAGCCAGTGCTTAGCTATTTTTTTCCTCTCAAAGATCATATGCTTCTGGAGGATCTTTAGAACCTTCCTTCTTAATGTCTTTTGATGGAACAGTTTCCAATAGTCCAGGGAAAATCATTTATGTTTTTCTAGAGGTATATGTATATACACAAATCTGAGAAGTAGCATTTTGGTGCTTTTATGAAAGTACTAACTGTTTTATTCAAAATTCCATTTATTTATCTTTGTGTTAATTGTTAAAATGCTTATTGTCATTTCTGTCATGAATGTTGTACAGTTTTCTTTCACATTATTTTCTGCAAGACTAAATCTGTAGATTTCAAATGATGCAGAATTGTTGAGGAATATGTGTCTGTTGCTGATAAGGCAGTATATCAGCTTGATTCCTTGGCTGTATTTACTAATATCAACTGTCCATTGAGGAAAATCTAGGCTCAGAGGAGAAATTGAAACATGCAGATAGGGCAGCCTTTTATAATTTAAGGAGAGAGCAAATGGTTCCACTGTGGTGTTGATTTCATTATTTAGGAAAAACGTGATAGAAATAGAATGCACTCTAATTTTAATTTTAAGATTCCACTTGTTATTCCTACCTTTTCTCAAGGTAGAGGTTGATTTGGACAAAAGACTTTTTCCTGTGACCTCTGTATTTCTTGATGGTGTTACACTAGTCAAAGCAGTTGTTGTGGAGTTTTGTAATGCAAAAGGTAACTTTTTTGCATACATATTTCCAAGTATGACATAGTCTTCAGTGTGAACGATTCTAAATAGGCTACATCTGTTATGTATGTTGATTGTATTGTGGTATCAGGGATTGAACTCAGGGCCTTGTGCTTGCCAGGCAGGCACTTACACCACTAAACTATCTCCCTGACTATAATTTCTCAGTTACTCTTCTTTCAGTGCTGGGACAAATGCCTAACATCCAAAATGAAGGAAGGAAGGTTTATTTAGCTCATAGTTACTGGAGGTTTCAGTCCATACTCAGGTGGCCCAAGGCTGAGCGGAACAGGGCAGGAGTTCATGGCAGTGAATAGTAACAATGGCAACAGAGAGAGAGAATCTGTCTGTCTGTCTCACTTATGTTATATTGAGGCTATCAGCTCCAGGTTAGGAGCTCACACCCTTAATCCCAGCAGTACTAAGACCTATAATCAAAAGCAGTGGATCACCCATAATTCCAGTGGATCATGAGTTAATTTCAAACTCTAAAAGTCCCACCCCATGACTGCATGAAGCTTTGGGGGGACAACTAGACACAAACAATAGCATTTTGCCCCTTGACTCCTGAAGTCTCATGTACATCCTTTTGCGCAAAAGACATTTTAGTCCATCGCTAAGAGTTGCCAAAGTCCCAACAGTTTCAGCATTGCTGACAAGCCCAAGTCCCAAGTCTCCTCCAAGATCCAAGGCAAACTCTTAACTGTGAGTCCCTGTATAAAAGAAAAGTGAAGCACATCCAACATTTAAAAGCACAAGATAAACATTACCATTCCAAAAGTTGCAAAAAACAGGTGAATACAAAATACTGGAACCAACACAAGTCCAAAATCCTATAGGGAAAACATTAAATCCCATAGTTCCAACTGGAACATCTGAAGCAGTTTGCACTGAGTTTTGAGCTCCACAGGTCTTACATAGCTCTGACCCTAAGGTACTCTTGGTGGTAGCTCCCATGGCTTCTCTCTTACGTTGACTTGCCTCCCTCCTTGCAGTTTCCCTTAGATGATCCACATTTCTGGCTTTTCCAATTTTCTAGGGTTTCCAATGAATAGGCTTCTCACTCACAATTTTACATCCAGCCCTCTCAGGGGCACACTGTCTGGCTTCCCAGGCCTTCTTCTGAAATCTAGGTAGAAGCCATCTTAACCTCACAACTCTTGCATTCTCAATGCGCCTAAAACCAAACGCCACACGGATGATGACAAGGTCTGTTTCCAGCTGGAGCAGTAGCCAGGCTTTCTTCTTTCTTGGCTGTAGGGGTTGAGTGCCTTGAGTGATGAATACACTGACCCTGATTCCAAGGAACACATTGTCCATGCTGGCACAGTTTTGGTATCTGGTGTGGTTACTGCTGCCTTTCTGTAATATGGAGCTCAGTGACTTTTCCTTGAAGGCAAAGTCCCTGGCCTTTGCTGTTCTGAGGCTGCAAAGGGTGGAGACCTGTCACCTCCTGTGATGCCCTCATGCCGTCCTTTTGATTCTCTGGTTCCTTCCCAGCAGTGCATATACTCTCAGCTTCATCTTTGCGGTTCACAGTGTTCCTGGTGCTTCCTTTTTAGCCAAGCTCATGACATTTTAAATCATCCTGCTGCACCCTTTGCTCTTGTTTCTCAAGATAAATCTTGCTAAAAGCCCCCAGTAACAACCATGCCACCACCCCACTATTTGGCTACTTTGAAATATCTTTTAAAAGATTAACTAGTCCTCCATGCTTAATCTCATTCTGAGGCAAAGTCTCTAGACATGAGCAAAATTCAGACAGTCTTTGGGCCAAACCAAGGCACAGATCATCTGGAGTCCAACAACTAATGTAATCCTTCTTCCCAATGAAAACCTCCCTGGCCTAGACTTTATAGGCAGACTTCATAATAGTTGTCTGGTCCGAGCTCTGACAGAACCTCCCCTACAGAACAGCTGAAGCTCTTCCAGACCTTTGCAAATAGATGACCTCTCCAAACATTTCATATCTCTTCCCATAAGCCATTCCCCAAAACTTGTAATCCACATGGTCCTGTTTAGCTACAGCAATGACCCTACTCTTGGTACCAAGTTCTGTTTCAGTTACTCTTCTCTCCTTGCTGGGACAAATATTTGACACCCAAAATGAAAGAAGGAAAGGCTTATTTTGCTCACAGATACTGGAGGTTTCAGTCCATACTCAGCTGGCTCCAAGCCTGAGTGGCACAGGGCAGAGACCATCCAGTTCATGGCAGTGGAACAGTAACAATGGCAACAGAGAGAGTCTATACCTCTGTCTCATTTTATGTTGAGGCTATCAGCCCCAGGTTGAGGTGGGTAGCACTCACACCGATAATCCTAGCAGTACTACGACCTGTAATCCCAGTGGATCACCCATAATCCCAGTGGATCATGAGTTAATCTCAAACTGTAGAAGTCCCTGCTCCATGACTGCATGAGACTTTGGAGGAATACCTAGTCACAAACCATAACAGTTAAAAACATTGGAGTCACCTTAAATTGTAGCTTAAGGCAAGGATGCTTTGTGCATCATGAAACTGTTCAGTCAAACAAGGCAAGGATAAGTAAAAATTATAGGGGTGGATTATTTAGAAAACATTTGTAAAAGTAGCAAAATGCTGATTTCTAAATAAAGGTTTTTTTTTTTTTTTTAATTAATTAATTAATTAATTAATGGCTCAGACTCCCTAGTGGGTGGGGCTGTTGCAGCATGTGGTGCTGGGGATTAAACTGCAGTCTCTGTGGTTGCCTAAGCTTGCCTAAGCAGGCGCTTTAGACCACTGAGTTATCTCACCAACCCCCTAAGTAAAGTTTTTATTAATACAAAATGCATTTATTGAGAAGTGTATCATTTGAAACCACATACTTTGTGAAATTATTGGACAGTGAAAGTCTCTGGAAAGTAGTACTGAAATTACAGAGCCAAACATAGACAGGCCTTGTAATCTCCTCATGTTTATTTCCTGGGAGAACTGCTTCCCATTTGCAATGTTGACTTTTATTTCTTTCTTTATTTATTCATTGGTTGATTGATTGATTGATTCATTCATTCATTCTTGGTTTTTTGATGAAGGGTCTTGCTATATAGCCCAGGCTGGCCTTGAAGAGCCTCCTGCTTCAGCTTCTCAAGTGCTGGTATTGCTCGTGTGTACCACTATGCCCAGCAATAAGAGAGACTTTTATAATAACTTTTAACTAGCACACTATTTTCTATCCAGCATCGTTATTTTGTCTATTTTTAGTTAGAGTTTTGTATGGATGAACTCATATAATATGTATTATATTGGTTCTTTATTATTTTTCATAACACAGTATTTGTGAGATTCATTTATATGTTGGCATGTAGTTGTATTTCATTGTTATCGTGATGTGGTACCCTTGCATCTGAATGTACTGCATTTTACGTATTTATTGGTGGTTATTTGGGCTTGTTTTTAATTTTCTGGCCATTAATAGTTCTGCTATATACATATATTCTGATACCATTTTTTCAGTACTTTGGAGGAGAATAACATAGTTATTTCTAAAAGTAAATTACTTTAGCTACCTAAAATATTTTAAGCTACTAAACCTAGTTACTAAGTCAGGGTCTTGAGTGCCGGCCAGATAGCTCAGTGGACTAAAGTGCCTGCTTTGATCCCTGACATGCTGTGCCGGCTGCCCGCCCCCGCTTGGGGCACTCTGAGAGGGTGATTGAGACTGGGCGTGGTGTATTTCCAGCACTTGGGAGGCTGAAAATGGGAGGATCACTATGAGTCCAGTCTGTGCAGTGAGATCCTGTAGACCCTGTGCTAAATACATAAAAGAAAGAACAAAAAATAAGTCAGGGTCTCTATCTGCCCAGTTTCTCATTTGTTTATTTGATAATGCTGTCTGTGCTGCTTATTAAGTACTCCTTACTGTTTGATGGCTTGATTCTCTTCCATGTGGTCTAACAGGGAAAAAAGGTAGAATAAGAGAAGTGGCAGAGTTGGTCTGCTTTGTGCATCATGAAACTGTTCAGGCATACAGTTAACTCTCACTGTAGTTGAGTAAAATTCACTAAGGTCACACAAATTGTAAAAAATGTAAATACTATAATCTGATAGTTTTTTCTGTATTTTTTATTTTTTAGCTGAAGAACCCATGGTCTTTTATGTAACAACCATTTTATGAAAGTGTTTTATTCCCTAATGACGTTTTGAATGAAATATTTTACTTTGATTATAGAGATGTAGTTGAAAATAGAATATTTATAGTGAACTCAAAGAATTTTTCTGTTATCACCTCTTAAATATAATTCATAAAATAAATTTTCTGCAAGAAACTAATTTCAGAGAAGCATTCATGCAGTTTTATCCTTGGAGTTATGTAAACTACAAGAGTGCTTTTATTTATTTATTTTTTTTTGATCTCAGTCTTTGACATCAGGATTATTTCCTATTGTAAATAGGATTTTAATTTTGGTTCCAAAGATTCTGTATTTAATTATATATATGTATATATATATATATATATATATGTATATATATATATATACATACATATATATATATATACACATACATATTTATATATATATATATATATTTTTTTTTAAATGGTCTTTTACATATTTGTTGTGGTGTAATAAAATACAGAAACAGCCATGTGTATTAAAGATATGTATATATATTAAAGAGGATGGATTAATATTGCCAAGCAGCTTTATATAACTTCACATACAAGTTACTAGATGTGTTTATTTATTTTTTGCAATACTTCTAAAATGGTTTTTCAAATGAATCAAAATGAAATATCTGATTTATTTGTTTTAGTTTTATAATATTTCTCAGCCATGTCATGCTTAATTCCATAACTTATGATGTCAGAATTAAGGTGACTCAGATATCATGGGAACTAATCCTTAGCCAAGGAAAGATATAGTTGTGATAAATACTTTGAAAATCTTCACTGGAGGCATTAGACCTAATTAAGGGGAATTACAGAATCTCTTCCCAAAGAAATGATATTAAAGTGCAAAGAGAATAAGGAAGATCAATATAACAGAAAAGCAGTAAGTATTGTGGTTATATTAGTTTCATGCAATTGTTGGAGAACTTTTTCTGAAGTTGTGTATGGAATATCAAAATATGTTGTAATATAGTCGTTATGCTTATAAAAATAGATTCCTTTATTAATCTGGTAAAGTCTTTAGAAGGCTTCCTAAAAAAATAAGCAATTATAGTACAAAGAAAGCCAGTTAAATTGAAATACAGCCGGGCGTGGTGGCTCACGCCTGTAATCCTAGCACTTGGGAGGCTGAGGCAGGAGGATCGGTGTGAGTTCGAGACCAGCCTGGGCTACAAAAGTGAGCTCAAGGCCAGCCTCAACTGCATAGCGAGACCCTGTCTCAAAAAGACAAAAAAAAAAAAAAAAAAAAAAAATTGAAATACAGTTCTGTCCATGCACTCCTTGGGGGTGGGATGCAAATTATGCAGAAACAATGCAGTTATTAAAAGTCACAAAAGTCACCTTTGTGGGGCTGGGGAGATAGCTCCATGGCACAAGTGCCTGCCTGGCAAGTGCAAGGTTGTGAGTTCGAATCCAAGTCCCGCAAAAAACAAAAAAACAAAAAAACAAAACAAAACAAAGCAAAAAAAACCAACCAAACAAAAACAAAACAGAAAAAAGAAGTCACCTGTGAACCTGTATAGGTAGTTCTTGCTTCTTGAGTCTTGGTGATAAATGGGGACATCATGTTTATAGACAGGACTCAACATTGCAAAGATATCATATATATATTAGGTTTTTTTTTTGTATTTAGTACAGGGTTTACATGGTCTCACTACACAGATGAGACTCGTAGTCCTGTTTTCAGTCTTGAAAGCTCTAGGATTACAAGCATGTACCACCACGCCCAGTCTCAATGGTTGTTCCAGTGCCCCCCAGGGATGGGACTGGCACAGCACACTGAGGATAGAACCGTGGTCCTTGTGTCTGCCTAAGCAGGTACTTTAATCCACTGAGCTATCTGGTTTGCCTCGATGTCATATGTTTTAGTGTTAATCTATAAATATAGTGCAATTTTAAAAAATCTCAGGATTTTTGAAAGTCCCCATGGTTTTTCAAGAATGTTTGAGAAAAAGGCTATAATATTTATATGGAAGAAAAAGTTTCACAAATAGTAAAACAGTTTCTATAAAGGAGAACAGAGGCAGAATCATTTTACCAGATATCAAAACAAATTACAAAGCATAATCACTATATATCCTAGGACATATGAAGTTTTCCCTTTATGTCATCCCTGTAAGAGAAAGAATTTGCTGTACTTTGAGTCCTCATAATTTTTTTTGCTAGTGGTAAGGTAATTGATAAGCTTGTAGAAATCATGAGAATACATGTAAAACAGTGGAAAGAAAAATTTTACAGCTGGGAATACAATTTTCAGTAATAACAATAAACATGATTTAAAAATTCCTTAATACCACAGAATTCAGATGTAAAGATAGTTTGCTTTGGAAAACATTTAATTGAATGAATTGTTTTAGTGATGATGGAGACATTGGTGTAGGAGATACGCGTGAACATTTTGGATTAAATAGTGCTATGAGATAAGAGAGTGAAGACATTATTTCCAAATCAATGTCTGCGTGCAAAATATTTATTTGAAATAAAAGTTTTAGATTAAATGTTATGAATGTATCTTTGATTTTTATCTACACTAGTGATGGCTGAAATCCTGCCTGGTCCCTACCTTTGTCCCATTGGCAATATAGTCAAACCTACTTATTTGTGTGCTGTTGATGGCCGACGTCACATCTCAGTGGCAGGACTGAGCACTGTGCAGGAATCTTGTAGTGCACAAGGCCTAGAATACTTACTGTCTGGCCCTTTGTAGAGAAGTTTGCTGATCTGTCATCTCTATTACTGGAGAGTTACATAGTGAAGTTTATATATTTAAGATCTGTGAACCTTTCATTGTATTGGGGATTTAGATTTAACAGTACTGTTCTGAAGTAGAAAACAGACACAAGCACCAATGAAATAGAACTCAGAATCCATAAACAGTATACAACTTAATATATGATAAATTGATAACAAAAGTAGAGAAGTTAGAGTGGAATAAAGGATGAATTGTTTAATGAATGGTCCTTGGAAAGTGGAATCTCTATATAGAGAAGGTTGAAATTGAAGCTCTGTATCACTTTACATGCAAAAATAAACTTCAGATCGATTAAAAGCTTACCAGTGACAGCAAAATTATAAAGCTCTTAGAAGAAACTGTAGAATTTTTTGTGACAGACTTAAGGGTAAGAATTTTTTTTATAAGTCTGGCCCTTGCGCCTGCCAGGTAAGGACTCTCGGCCTGCTTCCCCCCTTTTTTTTTCAACTCCTCTTGCCAGAACTCCAGTCCCAAACCCATCTGGCATCTCATCTGGCAACCCATCTCGCCCCCAAGCCTACCAGGACTCCTCAACTCCAGAGCTCCAATTCCACCCGCAGTCCTGACCCATGGGGCCTCACAGCAGCCAGCAGCCAGAGCTCTGACATGCAGCCAGGCAGTTCTGGAGGGGAACCAACTTGGGGGATCCAGACCAAACTCCCATAGATGGCAACGGCATAACTTCAACAAAGTGCAGAGATCACTTCCATACAAAATGACAATGACAAGGAGTAAGATGCAATCTCAGGGCCCAAGCCCACCCAAATCAAATACAGGAGACACTACCATGGAAGAAAATGGCAATCATGCAGATGAAACCTCTGAATTGGTAGCATCTGAGGTAGACAGACAAGTGCAGAAACGTATAGAGCAACTGAGATCAGAGATAACATCTGAAGTAAAAAAAGAAATGCATGAAGTGGAAAAACAACGGGAGAAACGTATAGAGGAAACCAGAGCAGAAATAATATCTAAAGTTAAGAAAGACATGTGAAAATTAATAGCATCCAAAGTAAGGAAACAACTACAGAAAGGTAGAGAGGAGAACAGAACAGAAATAATCTCTGAACTAGAGAAAGGATAGCTAAAATGAGAGACTTCAATACTACTAAAGAAGACATTGCTAAAATATTAGAGGAGAATAGAAAAATGATGGATTCCCTGATGGAGCAATATAGGAAAGAAATAGATCACATGAAACAGTCTTAAAGAGATATATAAGAGAATAAATTCTCAATCACAAGTTGGCAAAACTGTATGAACAAAAGTGAAGACAGAGTTTCAGATCTTAAAGGCACAGTTTTAGCCAGTGAAAAAGTAAGAAAGGATTTCTTAAAAACAACTAGGATGCAGGAAAAAATAATTCAACATCTGCAAGATGATGCAAAAATGAACAACGTGAGATTAATAAGAATCAGTGAGAGCCGGACGTGGTGGCTCACGGCTGTAATCCCAGCACTTGGGAGGCTGAGGCAGGAGGATTGGTGTGAGTTCGAGACCAGCTTGGGCTATAAAAGTGAGCTCAAGGCCAGCCTCAACTGCATAGTGAGACCCTGTCTCAAAAAGACAAAAAAA
>PVJA010040403.1:0-18519 GCA_004027025.1 Myocastor coypus | reverse complement strand
TTTTGTTTTTTTTTTTTTCAGAACTGGGCTTCAAACTCATGAGCTTGCACTTGCCAGTCCCCAGCCCCTGTTATTGTTATTTTTACTTTATTTATTTATATTATGGCCAGCTCAGCTTGCCCTGCAGCATGTGGTGCTCCAGATCAAACCTCGGTCCCTGAGGTTGCCTAAGCTTACCTAAGCAGGTGCTTTAGACCACTGAACTATCTCGCTGGCCCCATCTCACACATTTCTTTTACTGTGTACTTTTAAAATTCTGCCCAATAAATACCTTCATGCCTCTCACTGACTCGTCCTAAGTTCTTTTTCTACAATGGGAATCTTTTTTTTTTTAATTTAATTTTATTTACTTATTTATTTATTTTCTTGTTTCAGAACCTTTGTTTATTCATTCATTTTTTTAAAGTTTATTTTTTTATTTTATTTATTTATTTTTTTTTACTTATTTTTTTCTTGTTTCAGAACCTTTATTTGTTTATTCACTCATTTTTATGGCCGGCTCAGCCCGCTCCGAGGGCAGGGCTGGCGCAGCTTGTGGTGCCGGGGATCGAACCGCAGTCCCTGAAGCCGCCCAAGCTTTCCCAAGCAGGCGCTTTAGACCACTGAGCCATTCCGCCGGGCCCCTATTCATTCATTTTTATGGCCGGCTCAGCCCGCCCTGAGGGCAGGGCTGGTGCATGTGCTGCCGGGGATCGAACCGCGGTCCCTGAACCGCCTAAGCTTTCCTAAGCAGGCGCTTTAGACCACTGAGCCATCCTGCCGGGACCCATATTTCTGATTTCTTGTGACAAAGTCCCAGGAGTGAAATTACTGGGTCAAAGATCATGAACCCCTTTAAGCTTCTTAAGCCCAAGCCAAAATATTTCCAAACGTTTTCGCGGATTTATAACGAAGGCCAGTATCTTCCGGTGAGATTTGTTTTTTTTTTTGCGGGACCGGGGTTCAAACTCACAACCTTGCACTTGCCACGCAGGCACTTGTGCCTCGGAGCTATCTCCCCAGCCCCTCTTCCGGTGAGATTTGTAAATGGTTTTTGCAGAGGAGGAAGAACCCATCGCCTTCGAAGGCATCCCTGTAGTGGAGCGGGAGGCACGAGGCTTCTACTTGCAGTTCTGCCTCACCTTCCCCTCCGCCGGTAGGTCCACTGTCCTGTTTCTTAATGCTAAGAGTCCTTCGCTTTCTAAGAACGCATAATAAAAACTGGAGCGGGAATAGAAGAGATACCAGCGGTGATGGTGATGGGTAGGGGTTCCCTGTGTTTGAGCTGAGAAGAATCTTCCAACGACAACTCAGCACTTGGATATCCTTCTAAGAAAGGTGCGCCTATTCTTTTTTTTTTTTTTGTCTTTTTGAGACAGGGTCTCGCGATGCAGTTCAGGCTGGCCTTGAGTTCACTTTCATAGCCCAGGCTGGTCTCGAACTCGCACCGATCCTCCTGCCTCAGCCTCCCGAGTGCTGGGATTACAGGCGTGCGCCCCACGTCCGGCAAGGTGCGCCTATTCTAAAGTGAGCTTCCAAAGCCTAGCAGAGTAAGGAATCAGAAGGCCGGAGCCAGACAGAAGTTGGAGAAGGCGTAACCAGCTTTTGCCTCCGGCTGGAGAGCTGCGGCCTCTTTTAAGGGCAAATGCAGTAGCTGGCTCTTTAAATCCGAGTCAGCCTCCCCTGACGTCACGGCCCAGCTCGCTGTTTACCGCCGCGCCGCGCCGCTCACTCGTCCGAGTCCCGAGCTCTGAGTGCTTCGGCGGCGGCGCGTCCTCCCGCTCTTAAAGGGCCCGCGTCCCAAAAAGCTCGTGCGGCCGCCCCCCCAGCACGCCCCTCGACCTCTGCCCCCTCCCCTCGCGGCCACCCCCGCCGCCGGCCCCCTCCCCTCGCCGGCGTCCCCGGGATCCCAGCAACCAGCCGCCCCACGTTCTGCGGCCCCGGCCGGGAGCTGAGGGGTCGCGAGGCCGCGCTCAGCCCCCGCGAGCCGGGGTGCCTGAGCAGCCCCGCACCCCTGCCCCCGCGCCCCTACGCTCACGGCTCCGGGAGCGCCTCCGCGGCCCGGGAGGGGACGTTTCCTAATCTCCGGCCGGGGTTAAAGTTCTGGTCTTGGTGAGATGCTGGAACCTGCGGCCGCGGCCGCAGCGCGTCCCGGAGGTGTCCTGTCGCCCGTCCCCGCCGCCTGCACCGCCGCCTCTGCCATCCTTCCGGGGCCATGTTCGCTCCGGGCTTGCCCTTCTTGGTGCTCCTGGTGGCCTCGGTCGAGAGCCACATGGGGGTCCTGGGGCCCAAGAACGTCTCGCAGAAAGACGCCGAGTTCGAGCGCACCTACGTGGATGAGGTCAACAGCGAGCTGGTCAACATCTATACCTTCAACCACACTGTGACCCGCAACCGGGTGAGGCTGGGCTGGGCTGGGCTGGCCGGGCGGAGGGCGAGGGGCGAGGGGCTGGGCAGACTGGGCGAGGGCACTGAACCGTCCGTCCTGCCGTCCTGCCGGTTGCTTCCCAGAACTACCCCGGAGCCTCCCTCCCTGGCCCCCAGTGTTTCTCTGAAGCTCCATCTGGACGGGGTGTTTTGTTTTGCTTTCTTTGAGACAGGGTCTCGCAGTGTGTTCAGCCTGGGCTTGAGCTCAGCAGTAGCCCATGCTGGCCTTGAGCCTGGCGGGATCCTGCCTCAACCTCCTTGTAGGTACTGGGATTACAGGGGCCCTCAGCCACACCCAGTTCTGGACAGTTTGAAGAGGCCCCTCTCCCTTCTTCTCTTCCACCTCTTTCCCCCACCAGCTGTGTTCTGAGCTGGTCTGGCCTGCTCCCTACCCTGACCTTCGCAGCCCGGCAGCTCTGTGTTGACCCGGTAGGACAGCACAAGGAGCCTGCTCTTGTAGGTTTGTCGAGACAACCCCAGGAGATGAGACAGGCCCAGAGCTAAAAAGATTCTCCTGGGAGACAAATGCAAGACTTTTCTGTCTTCTTTCTTTCTTTTTTTTTTTTTTTTAATTTTTTTTTTTCTTGTTTCAGAACCTTTATTTGTTTATTCACTCATTTTTTTATGGCCGGCTCAGCCTGCCCTGAGGGCAGGGCTGGCGCAGCATGTGGTGCCGGGGATCGAACCGCGGTCCCTGAAGCTGCCCAAGCTTTCCCAAGCAGGCGCCTTAGACCACTGAGCCATCCCGCCAGGCCCCTCTGTCTTCTTTCTATCTCAGAGAATGCCATTTGGCCTTGTAAGGACGGTAGAGATAAGGCCAACTTCAAGCCGGGTAGCAGGAGAGGGAGCTTGTGCCCTATGAAGAATACATCTTGGCCGAACAGCTTAACCACTACTACTTCCTCTTCCTCCTCCTCTTCCTCCTTCTCCTCTTCTTCCTCCTCCTCCCTTCTCTTCATCCTTCTCCCCCACTTCATCTCTCTCTTCTTCCTCCTCTTCCTTCCTCTTCTTGTTTTTTTGAGTCAGGGATTCACCGTGCAGTCCAAGCTGGTCTTGAATGTCCTGTGTAGCAGAGTGGCTGTGGACTTCTGATCCTCCTGCCTCAGCCTCTTGCACGTGCTTGGTTGTCACCCAGGCTTTTCTTTCATTTCCTCCCAGCCTCGAAGTTGAGACTGGGTCTAGCTAGGTCTGGGAAGTCTGGCTCTAGGCAGAGCAGTGTGGGAGCCTGTGACTCCTATTGGCTTTCTTCTCCCTCCTCAGAACTAGATTGATTACTAGGAAGCAGTAGAGGTGAAAATGGACAGTCTTGAATTTTTATTCCCTGGATGTAAAGGGTTTGGTTACTAGCAAGCCGAGATTACCCTCAATGCCTGTTCCTTAAAGTGTGATTGCCTGCTACTTGGAGCCATTCCCTCTCTCAGTCCTATAGCTAGTGTCACCCAGATATAGAGCCATGGTGGTGTCTACTTTGTTTGTTTGGTTTTTTTTGTGGGACCAGGGTTCGAACTCACAACCTTGCACTTGCCCAGAAGGCACTTGTGTTTTGGAGCTATCTCCCCAGCCCCATGTAGTGTCTACTTTGGAGCAGCTCCCTTAAACCTCAGATTTTGACATCTGTTCACATCTACTCCCTGGAGTTTTAATCTTTCACTGTCTGCCGTACAGTTTCCATAACTAAAAATGGGGATGTTATGTTATGGAGGGGGAAACTGAGGCGCAGGAGAGTGGCCTGTCTACAGTGCTGTTCATGGTCAGAGCTAAAGATATGCCTTGGCTGTCAGCATCTCTTCCCTGCTGGGCTCTGGCCTCAGTTTAGTAGTTGAACCAGAACCTCCCACTGGTTTCCTGGCTCACAAGGAAGATGATCCGTTGCTCTTCTCCTGAGTGTGTGTGTGTGTGTGTGTGTGTGTGTTGTACATGTGCATGTGTGCACAGGGATGGGTGGAATGGGGCATCCTGGAGACAGCCAAGGTCCCTGCCAGGACCTGGGTCCTGCTGCCTTGCGCACACCTGCGGCTAGGAGTCGGCCTTTTCCTGCACCCCCACCTGGCACCAGTCCCTCCTGGAGACCGACTTTTTTCTGGCAGAGAACAGTGGATGGCTTCCCCGATGTGCCATGACGGATGAGGGAGGGCAGGGCAGGACTCCATCTCTGGAGCCTTATATTGGGTCAGGAGCAGAGGTGTGAGGACATTTCCTTGTCACCTGCAGACAGAAGGTGTGCGTGTGTCTGTGAATGTCCTGAACAAGCAGAAGGGAGCGCCTTTGCTGTTTGTGGTCCGCCAGAAGGAGGCTGTGGTGTCCTTCCAGGTGCCCCTAATCCTGCGAGGGCTGTGAGTAGGAACTGGGGCTTAGGGAGGGGTTGGCCGAGGCCAGTCCTGGCTCAGAACCTCACCAGGAACCCCCTTACTTCTCCCCTTCAGTGCCCGGGGCTGGTCAGAGGCCTGGAGGCCACACTAGCCAGCTTGGAGCTTGTCAGCATGGGAGGTGTGGGAAGCTGGCTGTAGGACTGGGGGCCTCACTCTACTGGAGTGGCCAGCTGGCTGGGACAGCAGTCACAGCCTGGCCCTGTTCTGGGCTGCAGGTTTCAGCGCAAGTACCTCTACCAGAAAGTGGAGCGGACTCTGTGTCAGCCCCTCACCAAGAACGAGTCTGAAGTCCAGTTCTTCTACGTGGACGTGTCCACACTGTCACCAGTCAATACCACGTACCAACTCCGGGTCAGCCGGATTGATGACTTTGTGCTCAGGTCTGCGGGCTGAGTGAGGGAGTCTGGGGACTGGCTTTCCATTTAAGTTCTGGGAGTGACCAAGGTCCTTCTGTGCCCTGCAGGACTGGGGAGCAATTCAGCTTCAATACCACTGCGGCCCAGCCCCAGGTAGAATACTCTGTCCTCCTCATCCTCACACCCCTATCAAGGGACAAGTGGAGAGTGCGAACCGAGAACAGGTGGGGTCTGTGGTGGCCTAGCTGCAGGTCAGGAGTGGTTGCGTCTTCCATGGAGGGGCTCTGGGAGTAGGCCCTCTAGCCCTAGGGTGGTGAGAGGCAGACAGCAGGACGCCGCAGACCTGAGTCACGTCGCCATCCTTCCACCTCAAGCCTAGCCCGAGCGCCCATAAGGCTGCTCGCAGTCAAGGCCTTCTGCAGAGCGCCTCACCCACGAGGAGTCTGGGGTTGGGCCTAGGGGGAAAAGAGAGCATCTTCGCAGGGTGGGGCTCTCTTTGTCCTCCTGTACCTCAGTACTTCAAGTATGAGTTCCCTGAGGGAGTGGATTCGGTGATTGTCAAGGTGACCTCCTACAAGGCCTTTCCCTGCTCCGTCATCTCCATCCAGGATGTTCTAGTGAGTTGCCTGTCCTTTTCCTCACCCACAGGCAGCAACATTACTAGAGAGGGGCAAGGGCCTACGTCCCCATCCATCTGTCTTGTCTTTTCAAACCTCCTTCCTCTCTAGTGCCCTGTCTACGACCTGGACAACAACGTGGCCTTCATCGGCATGTACCAGACTATGACCAAAAAGGCAGCCATCACTGTGCAGGTAGGACACGCACAGGGCCTTTGGGGGGACATGGCTGCCTGATAAGCTGGTTGACTTTCCAAACCCTGCCTGTTCTCCTCTGCCCCATTCCTACCCTGTCCACAGCTGAATCCTAGTGGTCCAATACCTGCGACTTTGGGTCCCTCAGTATATGTGAGTTGAAGAGTGATCCCAGTCACTTTTGGGGATAGGAAAATGCAGCATTCTCCTTCTTTATTTCATTCACTACAATGCAAATGAGGGTGCTCTTCAAGGCAGAATGCTACCCCAGCACAGCCTGAGACGGCTCTGGCTCTGCGGCAGGGAGGGGGAAGCCATGTGTTTACCCCATCAAGCTGTGCGGCTAAGCAATGGCAGTGTGATCCACTTTTTGTTTGGGCTGCTACCACGTGGGACACATTCACATCTGCTCACCTGTCCCTCATGGAGGCTTGGTTTGGGCCGTAGAGCCAGACAATCCTGGTTGTCCCAGTTGTTGGTGGTGTGACCCATGCTAGCTTCTGAGTCTGTCCAGCACAGGCCATAACAGCAAAGTGGGATTTCTCTCCAGAATGTTCGTGGGAGCTAGGGGCACAGTGCCATAGGCGTGCAATCCCAACAGCTTGGGAGGCGGAAGCAGGGAGAGCGTGAGGTTGAAGTTTTGCTTGAGCAGCTTCCCCAAATTTTGTCTCAAAATTAAAAAAAAGAAGTCCAGATGTAGTTCAGTGTGAAAGTCCTGTGTTCAATTCCCAGTACCAGAAAGTAATTTTTTATAAGGGCTAAGTACTGCATGTAAAAATTTTAGCATAGTGTTTGGGCCAAAGTGAGTATCAGAAAAGAATGGTGGCCATGCGCTGATACACTTCTTCCTCACCCCTCAGCGCAAAGACTTCCCCAGCAACAGCTTCTACGTGGTGGTGGTGGTCAAGACTGAAGACCAGGCCTGCGGGGGTTCCTTGCCTTTCTATCCCTTCGTAGAAGGTAGGCTTTGTATCCTGCTACCGGCCAGGGGTGGGGCCTGCTTGGTGGCTTCTCAGGGCTTGGAAGAGCCTGCGTGGCTGTTCTTGGACGTGAGGTTCTGGCCCTGGGCTCCCGAAGGCCGAGTCCCACTTAGTCAAGCTCCAGACAACTGCAACAACTTCTTTGCCACTTTGGCATTTTATTACCAGATGAACCGGTCGATCAAGGGCATCGCCAGAAAACCCTGTCGGTGCTGGTGTCCAGAGCAGTCACATGTGAGTGTGGGTGACTAATTGGGTTGGGCAAGCCATCTTTTCTTCCTCCCAGACCCAGGGGAGAGGGTGTGCTTTGCATGGGCAGGGAGGCCAGGGTGTGGATGCGTGTCCCTGGCAGGGAGGGGCATTCCAGTAGTGGGGATGGAGTCTGTGACCTGAAACTGAAGAGCAGGGTGCCGGCCCGTTCTGCACTTGTGGGCCATGTCATCTCTCTGGGCTTCACTGTCCTGGCTCTGCAACAGAAGCCAAGAGGTCAGTCCTATTAACTCAGCTGTGGGTTGAGCATGAAATTAGTAGCATAACCTGGGGCCCTGGCCAGTGTTCAGTAAATATTTTCTCAGTGATTAAATGGGGCCCTGTATAAAACTGGAGAGTATAAGGCAAAAAGAAGGGATTATGGTATGAGGAGAAATCACCCTCTCCTATATGCTTATTTACTCAGCAAATACTTACTGGGCTCCTCCTATGTCGGGCGCTACGCGAGGGCTATTTTCTGTTTTTTCCTTTCTTCTGCTTCCCTCTTTCCTTCCATCCCTTCCCTTTTCCTTCCTCCCTTTTTCCCTTCCCTTTCTTTTTTAGTACTTCTTTTTTTTTTTTTTTTTTTTTTTTTTTTTTTTTTTTTTTTTTTTTTTTTTTTTTTTTTTTTTTTTTTTTTCATTTATGTATTTGGTACAGGATCTTGCTACATAGTTCAGACTCATGGTGATCCTTCTGTTTTCAGCCTCCCCAGGACTGGGATTATAGGTAGGCACCACCATGCCTGGACTTGGTGGTGGGCTCAGTGCACCCAGGGCAGGGCTGGTGCAGCATGTGGTGCCAGGGATTGAACCACTGTTCCTGCGCTTGCCTAAGCAGGTGCTTGGTCCACTGAGCTGTCTCGCTGGCCCTTTTGTTTTTGAGAAAAAGTCTTACTATGCAGTCCATACTGACCTTGAACTGGCTTGGTGGCCCAGGCTGATCTTGAACTAGAGATCCTTTTGCCTCAGCCTTGTGAGTATTGTAATGTGTGCAATACTTGCGTTGGGGGCTGCAGGCTGCAGCTCTGAAGCAGATTCTCTATATAGGGACAGCGGAGAGTGTTGCTCTGCAGGGGGCTGCGAGCTGTGATAAGCAAAGGACAGATGGGAGTGAAGGACAGAATAAGTTTTCCAGAGGGCACAGTCACTGGGATGGAGTTTAAAAGTTGAGAGGGAGGACTGGCCAAATAGCTCAGAGGATTAAAGTGCCTGCAAGCAGGTACAGGCGCAGGAGCCAGGGGTTCAATCCCCGGGCCTGCTGTGCCAGCCCCACCCCCAGAGCACTCTGAGACAGTGATTGAGACTGGGTGTGGTGACACACACCTGTAATCCCAGCTCTTGGAAGGCTGTAAACAGGTGGATTGCTATGAGTCTGATCTACTAGTGAGACCCTGAGCACCCTGTAGGCCCTTCCCTAAAAAATACGGGAAAAAGAAAAGTTGAGATGGCATTTTGGAGAAATAGAAAAACTAACAAAGAAGCAAGGTAAGCCAGGGTGGTGAAACATGACAGGGCTGAGGTAGGAAGGGTTGTTGTGAGTTCAAAGCCAGCCTGGGCTACATAGTGAGACCCTGCCTCAAACAAAAAAGGAACAACATGAACAAAGACAGAGTGCTGTCAGAATTTGTGGTGTTTGCAAAACTGCCGGTTGTTCACACCACACTTTCCATGAGGGGAGAAGTGGTGATCTTTGCAGAGAAGCCGGCTCTTGAAGGCCCTTGGGTGCGTGCCAGGCAGTGTTGGGAGCCTTTGCCTCTTGCCTTGCAGCCGAGGCCTATGTTGGTGGAATGCTCTTTTGCCTGGGGATATTTCTTTCCTTCTACCTGTTGACCGTCCTCCTGGCCTGTTGGGAGAACTGGAGGTAAGATGGGGCTGTCTGGGCTTCCCCTACTCGGCTAGGGGTGCATAGGGGTGTGGTGGGGACCCCCAGTGGGACCTGGTCTCGCTCAGCATGGTCTGACCACCCTCCAGTGGCCCAGGCTGGAGGACCAAGGCTAGTTCCTCAGACAGTCTGTCATTGGGGCCACTTCGCTGGAAGCCAGGCCCTCCCCTCAACCCCCTTCCCAAGCAGGAGACCTTGAGCTGCTCCCCAGCCTAGGAGGACCCCTATCAAGGGTGGAGGACAGCCTTGTAAAGGGCAGAATGGGTGGTGAGGGTAAGAAGAAAGACCAGCCAGTCCAGCACAGAGGGATTCTTGTCCTGGTCCATCTACCTCTCTGGATTCTCTCCCTGTAGGCAGAGGAAGAAGACCCTTCTGCTGGCCATAGACCGAGCCTGCCCAGAGACTGGTACCCCAGGGGGCCTGGGAGGGGAGGCAGGGCTTGCGCAGTAGGGAAAATGGTTGGAGGAGGAAGTTCTGGGGGCTTTGGACTGTTCAGACAGGGCATAGCATCCTGGTGGCCATTGACCCTCATGCACCACCTTGAGAGCTGTCACCTGTGTGCATCTATGCTGTGCCTGCTTCAGGCAGTGTGCCTGGGGTTATTAACATTCTCCTTTCTCTCTCTCTCTGCACCCTCCCTTACTTTCTGTCCCCCACTCCTGCTTGGGACCTTCTCTCTCAGCTTCTCTCCTCGGTAAGCTCCAAGTGCAATGGACAGAGGAGCTATGGTGCGGGGTGAGGGTGTTGAAGCCGAGGGTTGTCAGGCGGGTGGCTGGACAGCAGGTGCTGTGTCCTTATGGCTGGTGCCTGAGATGTGCTGGCCCCTTGACTTTCCTCTCTGGGGAGGCCACCCCAGAAGTGAGATGTGTTTGCCCTAATAGGTGTTTACTTTTTGCCATTGCATAGCTCCTCTGTGGCCATCTTTTCTGGATTCCTCCCCATCCCTTCAACCTCTAGACCTCTGTGCTTCCAGACTGAAGGGACCTTGGCATCTTCTTTCAGGTCACCCTCGGATCCTGGCAGGTTCCTTTCCTGGCAGCTCCTCATATGAGGGTTACAACTATGGCTCCTTGGGTGAGTGTCAAAGCTCGATAACATACTGGCCCATTCCTAGGTGTGTTTCTGAGGTGAAGAGGCAGCACCCCTTCCTGACATCCAGGCCTGCCAGCTTCTCAGCCCCATAGGGTAGCCCAGCAACCTCTTCTCTGAGGCGACCTGCTCTTGCCTCACCACTTACCGTTTCCTGCAGAGAACGGCCCTGGATCCACTGATGCTCTGGTGGACAGCACTGGGACCGAGGACCTCTCCTACAGTTACCAGGGTGAGAGGGCCGGGCAGGCAGGATGTGTGGCGCAGGGCCGTTGTTGGCTGGGTGAAACGTGGTGGTGGGCAGTTGCCTCTCCTGCTTGATGTTGGACAAGGGAAGGCCTGCTGCTCTCTTGCCCCTCTCCTCCTTGCCCTCCCATCCCCAGATCCCCGATAACTTTCCCTTTCCTTTGAAGGGCACGACCAGTTCAAGCGGCGCCTCCCCTCTGGCCAGATGCGGCAGCTGTGCATTGCCATGGGTAGATTTGGGGAGGGCGTGGGGCTGCCAATCAGCTCCTGCCAGGGCATTGTCCAGAGCCTTTTGGCTCCAGGACTGGGAAGATGCTTGGCGCATGGCTTCCCGTCTGATGCCAGCAGTGCCGGCTCACGTGTCTTCTGGGATAGACAGGCACCGATCCCTGGTGCTGGTGGGGTGGCACCTTGGTAACCCAGGCTGGGTTTTCTCCTCTGCTGTCCTCTCTGCCAGCAACCCCCTTATCTGGTCTTCCAGGATCAGGCTTCTGGCCTCTGGGGCTTTGGTTAGGTGAGGTCACAGGAGGAAGCTGGTGCAGGTGGGAGCCAGATGAGGGTAAAGAAGGTGCTCTCTGTAGAGGCAGCCTCTTGCCCTCACCTATACCCCAGGCCTGCTGGGTCCTTTACCCAGGGCGGATGCCATGCAATGTCTTCTCAGAGCACACAGGGCCAGGCACCTTGGAATCAACATGACTGGCCGAGTTCAATCTTGTTACTTGTGTGTGGGGCCTGGGGTCTGCCCAGCCTGGGAAGCCCTAGCTCAGGCAGAGGAGCTGGGAGTGGTGCAAAGCTGGGGCAGTCCTCTGTGGTCACCTCACTGCAGAGCCCCTCCTGGCGCCCTGCTGGTTAGGAGCACCTCACATCTCCCAGTGCCTGTGGCCACCCCCAGCCCTGCTCCGAGCTACGGCCCACAATTTGCCTCTTCCTAGCACCTAGTAATTTGGACAGTTGCCTCTGATGGGTGGGGCCGACCTCCAGCTCTGAGCTCACTGTCCCGAATCCTTTCCCCCTGCCCTTCCCAGACCGCCCCTTTGAGCAAGTGGGTACTCGGCCACGACTGGACTCCATGAGCTCTGTGGAAGAGGATGACTATGACACCCTGACGGACATCGAGTCCGACAAGAACGTCATTCGCACGAAGGTCTGACACCCAAGGGCCTGGGCCTGGCCTGGGCTTCCTAAGGGTGGGGCATTGTATTCAGGCCTCAGCACAGTTCTGTGGTCCATTAGGGAAGCTGAGGAAGAGCTGAGCTGGGGCAGCGTAGATTCCGGGTGAAATGAACCAACCCCGGGCCCCTTCCCCGACTGGTTGGAAGCAACCCTGTAGCAGCAGGATGGCCTAGGTCCTTTCCTGGGCTTCTAGGGTGGCAGATAAATAGCCCCCCCCCACCACCACCTTTCCCCAGCAATACCTCTGCGTGGCTGACCTGGCACGAAAGGACAAGCGTGTTCTGCGGAAAAAGTACCAGATCTACTTTTGGTGGGTGAAGCAGGCAGGCGGGGGCGCCTGTCGAGGTGGGACGGGACTTCTCACACCCTGCCCACCTCACCGCTGCTTTCCCACTCCTTAGGAACATCGCCACCATTGCTGTGTTCTATGCCCTCCCCGTGGTGCAGCTGGTGATCACCTACCAGACGGTGAGGGTGTGGAGCTGGCTCTCTGTGGCTCCCGCCTTGGGGCTCGGCCCCAGAGTGCAGAGCCAGGCAGCCAGGGCTCTCTAGCAAGCATAGGGCTTAGGTCCCAGCTCTGCAGTGCCAGCTGAGAGACCCTGGGCTTACCCTCCCTGAGTATCAGTTTCTGTCTACAGAATGGGGTGGCCTGAAAGCATGGTGGGGCTTGTGAAACCAGTCATGGGACTTGGTGTGTGGAGGTTTCTCTTCTCTTTTCTCTGTACTATGGGGCCAGAACTTCGGTCACGGTCATGCCTTGGGGTTTACAGCCACACCTAGGAGGTGGGCAGTGGTGGTGCCACTGGCACCTGTTTCCACAAGAAGCAGTTGCCCAGGGAACATACACACAAGCCGGCTCTTGCCGTCCTGCCCAGGTTGTGACGTGGGCTGTGGGCCGAGCCCTGTGTTAGCTCTGCTCCCTCCACAGGTGGTCAATGTCACTGGGAATCAGGACATCTGCTACTACAACTTCCTCTGTGCCCACCCCCTGGGCAACCTCAGGTGGGTTCTGTGCTTGGGGCCCCCTTCTCCTGGGGACCTGGGCACCAGGAGTGGGCAGGCTTGCTGAATGAACGCCTGCCAGGCCAGAGAACAGGCTCTCCCGTGAAGCCAGCACAGCGGACTGTGAATTGCCCCTTTTAGCGCCTTCAACAACATCCTCAGCAACCTGGGCTACATCCTGCTGGGGCTGCTCTTCCTGCTCATCATCCTGCAGCGGGAGATCAATCACAACCGGGCCCTGCTACGCAATGACCTCTACGCCCTGGTGAGCGGGCACATGCCCACCTGCCGGGAGCCTGCTCTGGCACGGCACATACTCATAGCCTTGGCGCCAGTCACCCTTTCTGGTGGGCGGGGCCTCTTCCCAACGAGCTGTGCCTGCAGCCCTGTCCTGCCTCAGCCTTCCTTACCAACCCTGTACTGCTCAGCCTTGCCCTGCCCAGCAGAGCCCTGCCCAAATGTTCCCTGCCCCAGTCTGCATGCCTTACCTTCTCAGCCTTCCACGCATACCCGGTTAACATGGATCCACCGCTTCTCGTCTCCAGAGGACACCGCTTGGGCTCCTTCTGCCCTTCCTGCCTCAGCCTTCCTCCCTTCCCTTTTCCCCTGCAGGAATGCGGGATTCCCAAACACTTTGGTCTGTTCTATGCCATGGGCACGGCGCTGATGATGGAGGGGCTGCTTAGTGCTTGCTATCACGTCTGCCCCAACTATACCAACTTCCAGTTTGGTAAGCGGAGCTTCATCTTTGGCTGAGCCTCAGCCCTGCCCCACCCTCAGGTCACCCAGGGGGCCTGAAAGTCTCTGCCCTGCAGGGCACTCCGAGGCTGCGGTCGCTGTGGTGGCGCGTATATATCCTCACATCGGGTGGGCCAGCCTCGCTTGGCCTTTCCTACGTAGAGGCAGGCAAGGCACACCAGGGTGCTCAGGCTGAGTTGTCCTAGTCATCCGGAGGCATCAGACTGAGTGACATCTACTGGGGCGGCCTAGACACTTAGGGGATGGGAGCTTGCCCCACTACCACACTGCCTCATCCAGCAACAAGGCACGGGGTCTCTCCCTCGCTGATCTCAGGGCCTGGAGCCCTCTACTGAGGCCTGGCGGGTGTCCCACGTCCCCACTGCAGACACGTCGTTCATGTATATGATTGCTGGCCTCTGCATGCTGAAGCTGTACCAGAAGCGGCACCCGGACATCAATGCCAGCGCCTACAGCGCCTATGCCTGCTTGGCCATTGTCATCTTCTTCTCCGTGCTGGGTGTGGTGAGGGCCCGACCTGACCCGCTGTGCTCACCTCTCGGGAAAGGCGTGTGCGCGTCCCGAGTGTGGGTGTGCACACTGCCTCCCCCCTCCTTCCACAAGGGACCTTCCTGGGCCCCTGCTCACCGCTACCCTGGCCTCCTGACAGGTCTTTGGCAAAGGGAACACAGCATTTTGGGTCGTCTTCTCCGTCATTCACATCATTGCCACCCTGCTCCTCAGCACACAGCTCTACTACATGGGCCGCTGGAAGTTGGGTGAGGGCAGCCCCAGAGCAGCCCCTGGAATGAGGGGTGGTGAACTTTGGGGACTTAGACACACTGAGACCCTTGGCTTCCTTGCTCTTCCTGGGGCCCTGGAGGGGTCCCTGGGCGAGGAATCCAAGGGGGCCCTGGCCACTCAGCTGGCACAGGCCAGGGGCCCAGCAAGGAGGGGTGTCCTTGTCTTCAGCGCCCAGCCCTTCTCTTTGCAGACTGGGGCATCTTCCGCCGCATCCTCCATGTGCTGTACACAGACTGCATCCGGCAGTGCAGCGGACCCCTCTACGTGGTACCTGCCCAGCTCCCCACCCCTACCTCTTCCAGCTGTCCTCTTCCCTCCAGTAGGGACAGGGAAGCATAGCAGGGAATCTGGGTAGGGGCAGGGGCTCCTGACTCGGGCCTCCTGCCACTTGTCTCCCTGTCTCTCTTGTCCTTCTCAGTCTCCATGTCTCTGCTTCCCCCCAGGACCGCATGGTGCTGCTGGTCATGGGCAACATTATCAACTGGTCGCTGTGAGTGTGGCCATTGGCTGGGGTGGCCTGGCTGGGCAGACAGCTGGGGACATCAGCAGCCTCTGGCTGCCCTGGGGGTATGGACATCAGGAATAGAGACTGAGGGGAGGGTGTCAGTTCCTTCTGGAATCTTCTGTAGGCTGCTGAACCCAGCCCAGTGTCGAAACGTGGTGTGGTAACAAGGGAGGGGCCTCCTGCCCTTGGCCCTCCCTGGTTTGCCATCCCCTCCCTCTTCCCTCTCACAGGGCTGCCTATGGGCTCATCATGCGCCCCAATGATTTTGCCTCCTATTTGTTGGCCATTGGCATCTGCAACCTGCTCCTGTACTTTGCCTTCTATATTATCATGAAGGTGAGTAGGGAGAGCCAGCCTCTTCTCAGCGGTTCTACTTCCGGAGCTGGAGATGGGCGTGGCCTGTCTCTGAAGCCCTGAGGGGAAGTAGGAGTTTGAGCAGCGGGAGGGCTTCGAAAGGATAAGGGCTGAGGGCCAGGAGCCCAGGCAAGGCTGGGCAGTGCTTGGCCTGGCTTGAAGCTTGGCCCTAAGCTCTCTTCCCTCTCCCTGCCCCCACCCAGCTGCGGAGCGGGGAGCGCATCAAGCTCATCCCCCTGCTCTGCATCATCTGTACCTCTGTGGTCTGGGGCTTTGCGCTCTTCTTCTTCTTCCAGGGCCTCAGTACCTGGCAGGTGAGTAGCGGCCTTGGCTCACCTTGTGCTCCAAGGGCCTGCTTTCTGTGGGGACCGGTGCCTTCCCAAGCCACCTACTCATGCCCCTTGTGTCAGTGTTCCAGGCCCTGGCCAAGGGATCTTCCCAAGGGCACAGCAGGGAGTGGTAGCCTTTCAGCCTGTGGCTGGAGCCCGTTTGTTCTGGCCTCTGCCTACGAGGCACTCAGAGTCTAGTCTCAGAGACCCTTTTTTGTTCTTCGGTGCTGAGCATCAAGCCTGGTCTCAAGTACCAAGCACGGGGGTGGGGGGGTCCACACCGCTGCACTCCCAGCCCCTAGCTCACATCTTGGTCTTTACGATGTGACCCATGAAATGAAGGTTCAGGCGAGACGGGAAGGTAAAGATCAATGTGGTGGTCAGGGAACCTACATGCAATGCCTCGAGGTAGGGCAGGTCCTGGTCATAGCAGAGAATTGCAGACACAGCAGTGACCAGTGGGCTTAAGCACAAGCTGTGGGGAGAGCAGGGTGGTGCGCACCTCCCCTGACCGCTGTCTCCTTGAGGCCCATGGTAGGACTTTGCAACAGTGCTTGGGAAAAACGATGACCCTGGAGGACAGGCGAGGGCAGGGGTGGGGCCAGAGCTGGGCTGTGGGGGCCAAGACTCTGAGGTGAAGAAGCATCACTGGGTAGTCTTAGCCCTCTTTTCTTTCTTTTTTTTTTTTAAAAGAATTTTTTATTTTTATTTATTTATTTATTTATTTCTTGTTTCAGAACCTTTGTTTTTTTATTTATTTTTATGGCTGGCTCAGCTGCCCTGAGGGCAGGGCTGGCGCAGCATGTGGGCATGTGGTGCCAGGGATGGAACCACGGTCCCTGCAGCCACCTAAGCTTTCCTAAGCAGGCGCTTTAGACCACTGAGCCATCCTGCCAGGCCCCTCTTAGCCCTCTTTTCAAGGAAAGGGGGAAGAAGAGGCCTAGTGCGCTGGTGCATGCCTGCAATCCCAGTGCTCTGGGAAGCTGAGGCAGGAAGATTGCAAGCTGGAGGCCACCGTGGGTGACTTAGAGAATTAACGAGACCCTATCTCAAAAGGAAAATAAGAAGTGGTGGGGTGCAAGACCCTGGGTTCAATCCTGAATGTAAAAGGCAGAGAGCCAGAGGTGCAGGGAAGAGAACAAAAGTGATGGAAAAGACAGGAGCAGCAAGTACGGGAGGCATCTGTAACAGAAGGCCACTTCATAACCAGCTGAGGACCAGGGATGAGTGGCAGGGGGACTCGTCTGCCTGGGGCTGGGAGGAGGAGCAGGTGCCCCCGGCCTCCCCACAGGGTCAGCAGGCCGCTGTGCCCGTTCCTCCCACAGAAAACTCCTGCGGAGTCCAGGGAACACAATCGAGACTGCATCCTCCTCGACTTCTTTGATGACCACGACATCTGGCACTTCCTGTCCTCCATCGCCATGTTTGGGTCATTCCTGGTACACGCGATGCACGTGGCCTGAGCCCAGAGGGTGGAGGAGGGGTGGAGGCTGCTGCTTCCCCTGCCCCTGACCCAGCTTCTGCATCCTAGGTATTGCTGACCCTGGATGATGACTTGGATACCGTGCAGCGGGACAAGATCTATGTCTTTTAGCAGAAGCTGGGCCCCTTGCTTGACCTCATGGGGCCCTGAGCTGCTCCTCTTCACCTGCCAGGCCACCTCTGTGGTACTGGGGCTGTGAGCCCCGGCCCCGCCGCCCAGCACAGGATGGCGGTGGGCCAGTGCAGTCTAGCCCAGGCCAGACTCGTTACGGTCCTGGGGTGGCATTGGGCCTTGCAGCTGCCCTCTGCCAGGGAAGAGGCCTGCTTCCCTGGCACCCTGGAAATTGGCCAAATTGCTGCTTTCTTCTCAGTGTTGGGGCCCTCTGTAGGCCCCCGCCCATCCGTTGGCTCTGGTTTGTCCCTCGGAAGGAGGGAAGGTGATGCTTGCGTGTCTCACGCTCGTGTTCCACCCATCTCTCCCCTGCTCCTCAGCCTGGAACCTGGGGCCCTTCCTTCCTACGCTTCTGCTCCAGAACCCTGGTTTGGGTTCTGGTCTGTGTCCTGCCGCAGAGCCCCGTTCTCTGGGGCTGTACCTCGCTGCCATCACTGCCCACTCTGGTCAGCCAGGATGGATATAGGTGTGGGACTTGGGGGCTGGCCAGCTGGTGCCACGCTTTTGGTGCTAAGGCCCACAAGAGGCCCAGGGCAGGCTCTTCCCCCTTGGCCTATGCTCGAGTTGGCTCTTCAGTGGTGGCACTGAGCTCCATTTGAGAGTCATGTCTGACGGAAGGGCTGAACTTGGAGGTCATCTCTTCATCTCAAGCCTCCCAGACTGATGCCAGCACTAGGATTGGAGGGTGACACAGTTCACTGGTCCCATTCTGAGTCCTCAGTCCTGCCAAGCCCCAGGTGGGGCCTTTCAGTGCCATTGACACTGCCCACGAATGTCTAGGGTAGGTGAGGGTGGAGCAGAGTTCAGTGCACCCTGCCTCCTCCACAGCTGCAGGAGCCCCAGTGCCTATCTTAGGGGCTTCAGGAAGGGACGTGCTGTTTCCCTGTGTCCCCAGCCCCAGTCTCACTCTGAGACCCAGGGCTGGCTTCTGAGTCCGTCCAGCCTTCAGCCAAGTTTTGTCAGGCGCACACACGTGTGCACACGCACACACAAGCCTTGGAGTTTACATGGAGTCGCCCCAGCTCTGGCCCCCTGGCTGCTCTGGTCCTTGGTTCCCTTCAGCCCACCTGGTCCATTCCAGATGCCAAGGATGGGGGTCTCTGCCTTGGGGTGGGAATGCGGTTTATTCTCCCCGGCCATGTTTTTATAGCTCTCCTTGGGCTGGGACAGGAGGCTGGTCTGGGTCTTTGTTTCAGAGCTCGGATCTATGTCTTTCCATGCTATGATTGTGTTTCCGTTTTCTATGAATGAGTGCATTCAATAAAGACAACCAAATGCAGTTCCCAGGCACTGTGCTTTCTCACCTGCCCTGGGTGACATAGAGGGGTGGGCTGGGGTCTTCCTTTTTTTTTTTTAATAATTTTTAAATTTTGTTTATTTTTTTTTTTCTTGTTTCAGAACCTTTGTTTATTTACTCATTTTTATGGCCGGCTTAGCCTGCCCCGAGGGCAGGGCTGGCGCAGCATGTGGTGCCGGGGATCAAATTGCAGTCCCTGAAGCTGCCCAAGCTTTCCCAAGCAGGCGCTTTAGACCACTGAGCCATTCCCCCGCCCCCCCCCCCCCCCCCCC
>PVJA010040402.1:0-18532 GCA_004027025.1 Myocastor coypus | reverse complement strand
AAAAAAAAAAAAAAAGAATAAAAAGTTAACAAGGAAAAGAGACAGGAGCTGATTTATTTTTTTCCACATACCCATGTCCCAGCTAGTACCATAGCTTCCTACATAAATTTAGCTCCCCCTCAGCTCCTAAATCAGGACTAGTCTTTCTCCACAAACAGCCTCATGACTTCACTGGAACCAACCTAATAGTCCCTACTGATGAACATCATCAGAGTAGATTAAGGTGAACAGAGGCCCTAGGCACTGCTGCATACTGAGCTGAGCACTGGCCCTACCCTGAGGGCGAGGTGATGAAGGTAAATCTGATGGATGTCCTTAGCTATATACAACCATCTACTCCCCATTATAAGGGACTTGGCTATATCTCTGGTCCCCTCACTTCAGCTTACTTGGATTGAATTCCCAGTCCATATGGCAGGCTCATGGCCAACTATTCCCAATAACCTGCCCAAAAGTACTATCCTCTAGCCAAGCCAGCCACCTCACAGTGCTCAACATATGTGCCTCATCAGCTCCCAGCCTCGGCCCTTTGCACCGCTATTCCTTCTACCTGAGATGCCACTCCCAAGTATCTGTACCCTGGTTTCCTCACATCCCAGCATTCATCACTGACAACACTACTCACTATCCACTCCTTCACCCCCTTTATCCACCAAACTATCCGATACACTGTGTAGTAGGTTCCTGTGTATCTTTCAGCTACAGCATACAAACCTTACATACACTATAAAAGGGCAAAGGCTTTCTTATAAGTACCTAGCATCTAGCACTGGTTGGTATATAACATGCTTAAAAAAATATTTGAACAATAAATCAGCCAAAAAAATATTTAGCAATACCCCAGTTTCCTCTCAACATCAGCAGTCTATAACCACCAAATAAAGCATGCCAAGTACTAATGATAATCATAAAATAGCAACCCTATTCTATAATCAAACTCCAATTTATCTGCCAGAGGTAGGAATTATTTAATAACTTAGACCTTTATTCCTCCAAACTTGTGTTTTCCCATTGAATATTCTCTGATGCCCACCTCTCAAGATCGTAAAACACCTTGATGAGTTAGGAAAATCCAGGCAACTAAACAGGACTTTTACTATGCTCTCAACAGCAGAATGCAAAACTCCCTCTTCTGGACTGGTTCTCTGCTATGTTTTTCCTTGACTGTCGTACCCCACACACCAGGAAAATGTCACCCCCTAGCTTGTACCTCTGTGCTTGAGCCTTTCCTACCTACCATAACTCCTTACCTGACTATACCGCTGGGGCTCCCCACTCCAGGGTACTCAGGGAACAAAATACCTCAGAGATTTGCCTAAGTGTTCCCATTTCAAAACTCACTCCCTCCTAGGCTAAATTAAATGATTTCACTGTTGCAAGGCGTGGTAGCAATCCCAGCACTTGGGAGGCCAAGGCAGGAGGATTGGTGTGAGTTCGAGACCAGCCTGGGCTACAAAAGTGAGCTCAGGACTAGCCTCAACTGCATAGCGAGACCCTGTCTCAAAAAGACAAAAAAAAAAAAAAAAAAAAAAAATGACTTCACTGCCTCAAATTCTGGCTTCCAAATCATCTTCTTTAGAGCCACTACCACACCAGTCACTATTTAAAAATTTAGCTCAGTCGGGCATAATGGTACACCCCTGTAATCCCATCAGCCTCTTGGAGGCTAATGCAGGAGGGTCTCAAGTTCTAACACAGCTAGACAACTTACCAGGAACTTCTCACAAAACAAAAAAGGGGTTGGGGATATAGTACAAAGGCCCCGGGTTCAAGACCTAGTACCTCAGTACTATCAACAAAAAAAGAAAATATGTAACAAGGAATTTTTTTTTTTTTAATGTATTTACAGGAGGCACAGGGTCTCACTACACAGCTCAGACTCACAGTGATCCTGTTTTCAGCCTCCCAAGTGCTAGGATTACAGGCACACACCACCACGCCCAGTTTCAGTTGCTGTCTCAGTGCACCCTAGGGACAGGGCCAGCAAGGCAGGTCCAGGATCAAATCCCCAGCTCCTGCATCTGTTTACGCTAGCGCTTTATTCTGCTGAGCTATCTGGCTGACCCCATAACTGGAAATTTCTTAAAAGGAAATATAAGGTGGATATGGTGGCACACACATGTAATCACAACACTTGGGAAGCTAAGGTAGGATTGCTACAACCTCAAAACCAGCCTGGCCTAGTGAGTTCAAGGCCAGCCACAACTACATAGTAAAACGTTATCTCAAAAAAAAAAAAGTAGTTCAAGCCAGATGTGGTGTCATATTCTTATAACCTGCAGAACGCTACAGCAGGAATGTCCAACCTGGACAACTTAGCCAGATTCTCTGTCTGGCTAAAATAAAATTTTATTTTATTTGTTTGTTTATTTATTTACTTATTTATTTAGTGGGACTGGGGTTCAAACTCAGGACTTTGCACTTGCCAGGCAGGCACTTGTGCCATAGAGCTATTTCCCCAACCCACACAGTAAAATTTTTATTTTTTTTTAATTTAATTTAATTTAATTTTTTATTTATTTATTTATTTTGTTTCACAACTGTTTATTCACTCATTTTTATGGCTGGCTCAGCCTGCCCCCGAGGGCAGGGCTGGCGCAGCATGTGGTGCCGGGGATCGAACCACGGTCCCTGAAGCCGCCCAAGCTTTCCCAAGCAGGCGCTTTAGACCACTGAGCCATCCCGCCAGGCCCCAACACAGTAAAATTTTTAAAAAGACAAAGGAACGATTTTGAGGACAATATGCAATATGTCAACTTTCAAAGAAAAGAAAGGGGAAAAGAAAAAAAAAAACAATAATAATTTTGATTTAGAAGAGTTAATGTTTAATTGTTTGATCAATCTTATATACCTATATGTATTAATCTAAACTGATCTGATGATGAAAATATGTAATATAACCCATGTTAAATTTAAACAATAAAAAAAAAAAAAAAGATGAAGGAATATAGCTCAATGGAAGAGCACTTGCCTGGCAGACTCAAGGCCTTGGTTATCCCTGGTACCACAGTGTGCACACATACACACAAACTTCAAAATCTTAGCATTGAAAAAAGTCTCATCTAGTGGAAGAGAGGTTACAGAAGTGTGGCAGTGCAGGACCGTCATCATCCAGTGCTGCTCTCTGCTCAATTATTACCCCCTACTTTGACTCCAGGACTAGTCTTTTAGGTTCATGTTTTCAAACTTTGATCTGCTTCTGAAGTCCTGAATATTTTCCTGCTTGCAATTTCTTCTTATTGTCAGGAACCACTTCAAATGCCAACTTCTACCATGATTATCCTAACTCCACTAGCTCATATTCCATATATCTCTCTGTACTTCATCATTCAGATAACTATGAAAACCTCTAGTGAGTATCTGTTTAATGGTGAACTGTCAGTACTCTCCAGCAGTTCTCAACATTTATAAAGCTTCTGTTTTATCCCTGACACTACTTGAAATGAACAGGACATCTAAGGCAATAAGATGGATCTTCAGCCAGACAAGGTGGTACACACCTGTAATCCCAGCAATCTGGGAGGCTAAGGCAGGAAGATCACAAGTTTGAAGCCAGCCTGGGCAACTGAGCAAGACCCTGCCTGTGTCAAAATAAAAAATAGGCTGGGAGATAGTTTTGTGCGAAGGCCCCAGGTTCAATCTCAAGTGTGCCACTACATTATGACAATCTGGAGCAGGGAGTAGGGATAGTCAAGGTCCTGTCTTAATAATCTCATTAGCATCTGCACCAAGCACAATGCTTCAGGAAATAAATGGACAGCATATGGAGAAAGGATTCTTTAGTTTGTCAAGAGGATTCCAGAATGGTGGCCTCCCTTACCTCCAAACTGGGAATCCTATGCCGGAAGCAGGTAATGAAGACAACAAAAGGCCAGTCATCTGGCTGCATCATCACTCCTGCAGCCTGGGCACAGCTCACATGGAAGGCAGTTGGGCAGCGACCGTGAGAACACTGCACACAGCAGCCAGCATTTCTTTTCCTCCGCTTCTTACAGAAGACACATTTCTGAACACAAGAAGAAAGCCAATCAATGATTCCAGAAAAGATAGTCTTGCTGCTTTTATTGATCCACCCCCCACCTAAATGCAAAGAGCCAAGTTAATAGTCAACCTTCCCCCAAAACCAAAAGGTATGCAAGTACGCAGCCTATTACGACATCTGCTCATGGTTCTCTCCTCAGTAATATGGCCACAGGATGAGAACCAGAAACTGAACAAAACTAGGGCCCAGCAGATATACACACAATCCTCCTCTATGCAAGACACCTGTAAATAGGATAATTAGGTAGAGTCCACAACCACAGCTCTTCTTCCTTACCAGTTTGAAGCGGGGCAAGGGGATTTTGCTCACATCCACTGGACTTCTCTCTGCAATGTTGACAAATCTTGCTTCCAGGATTGCCACAGCACATGAAACATGGACCCACCTGCAGAAAGGTGAAGACCTCAGTCATCTCTGGGGCCCAATGCCTATGTCCTCCTTTCTAGTACATACCTCCAACAACACTTCCATCCTTACTCGTGATGGCCACTGACTTGCTCCACCAAGTTGCCAAGACCCAGGAAGGTGAGAGGCAGAAACATAAGCATACCACACTGCCCTAGGTTTTCTGCACTACTCCCTCAAATCTCTGGCAAAATAAGTCAGACCACAAGTCGAGTGCAGTAGTTTTCAGAGACTAAAATAAACTGGAGAATACAATAGGGCTCTTCTATAGAACCTAGGTGCTTCTGGAAAATAGCCCCAATGTGCCTCAAGTTTGGCAGTATCATGGTGCCCCTTAGGTCTCTGCCCAGACCTCTTTGCCAGGCTAAAGCAATCTCCTTTCTGATCCTTTTATCCAAGGCACATTTAGACTCAAACCCTATTTTCTCTGAGGGCTGCCCAGTGGACATCTGTAGCAGATTAAAGTAAGTGCTGGGCATTTTGAGATGACATGCACTAAAATAAGAAAAACTAAGCTGGTGAAAGTTCTTGGTATCAGGCGATGTTAAGCTCTTAATATCAGAGGTGAGGGGTGTAGCTCAGTGCTAGAACACGGACCTAGCATGTGTAAGGTCCTGAATAAAATTCCCAGACCAGCAAAAAAAAAGTTGGGACACACAAAGACCTACAACAGATAACAGGCTACGAAGCAGTCAGCAGTGCTGATGGGGTTTCATGTTCTATATGGCCCTGGAGGATAGAACAGGAATTAAGAGATAATGATGAGAGGCTCAAGCAGACATTCTTGCTTCCAAGAAGGAAGACTGTTACTAGCCCTTGTCCTGCAACTGGGAAGAACAGTGTCTTCAACTAATGACAGCCAGTGCCTTCAGATGAGCAGAAGTGACAGCAGGAGAGCCATCTATCAGACACAGCAGGCATGAGGCAGCACACTCACTGCTGGTTGCTGTGGCTTGTGTGCACAACTCTCTAGAGAACCACCTTTTCAGGAGAAAGAACGTCAGCACCTTACACTTCTGCCTCAGGAGTATATAAAATAGAAACTAAAGAACAAAGATGTGGCCGGGTGTGGTAGTGCATGCTTGTAACCCCAGCACTTGGGAGACTGAGGCAGGAGGATCGATGTGAGTTGGAGACCAGCCTGGGCTACAAAAGTGAGCTCAAAGTCAGCCAGAACTGCATAGCAAGACCCTGTCTCAAAAAGACAAAAAAAAAAGATGTGACACTAAAAAAGTGGTGGCTGAGAAGTGCAGAATTGTTTAAATTTAACATAGGTGACCTGGGAGCTGGGTGTGGTGGCTCATGCCTGTAATCCCAGCACTTGGGAGGCTGAGACAGGAGGATCGGTGTGAGTTTGAGACCAGCCTAGGCTACAAAAGCGAGCTCAAGGCCAGCCTGAACTGCATAGTGAGACCCTGTCTCAAAAAGACTAAATAAATAAATAAATAACATAGGTGACCTGGCTGATCTCAGTGTCCCATTTTCCTCCTGGAGGACTCCCATTATCTCTCAACAGTAGGTCTGGACCTGACAGCTGGCTCTGGAGGAAGTCCTCACTGGCCTGTGTCTATGGCCAACACCTGCACACACTAACCCTAGCTGTGACAAGGTGAATGTCCACACGTCTAACACACAAAGCCTTGCTCTACCTTCCTGAGTCTCCATACCCTCCCTGAGTTCATCCTCAGCTCCTCCCAAGAGGTGGTTACTAGAGGAAGTACAACTGGAAAGATCTGGGACTGGCTTCCCTCAGCAACCCACAGATAAAAAGTCTCAGAAAGGCTGTTCAGGCTCCACATAGTTCACCTCCCAAACCCTCACAGGTGCCCAGGAAAAGTATGGCCCCATACTGCTGCTCTGCTCTGTGTCAGAACTAAGCAGGGTGTTCCAAGAAATGGAGCCAAAACTCACCTGTCATCATTTGCTCTCTGCAGGGCCCCACCTCGTAAGGAGCATAAACAACAGTCCTGCCCAAGAGAAAGAAGGAGAAAAGCAGTTAGCACCAAGTCATTAACACTTAATCTACTCTCCTTTCACTGACCTCAGCCTAAAAAAAGCAGCATAATGGCTGGCACAGCTTTAAGCAAAAGCCCTAGCAGAGACACCCTTGAAGAACAAAGGGCAGTAGAGCCAAAGTACATCAAGTATCTGTTGAATAGAATCCTCTGTGCTGTTACTGTTCCTACCAACTGTAGACAAAGCTGCAAAAACTGTGCAAACTAGAAGCTTTATGGGACTTTGGCTGTTTCCTAGGCAGGTTACTGCCAGGCTCTGGGGGTAAAGATCAAAAGATATGTGGAAAATCAACCACGTGAGCTCAGTATAGAGGCTGCAACTCCATGGCTAACTCTTAAATGGGATTATGGACAATCAACCTGGTCTTGGCTCACTGGTGCAAACACAGCTTCTAAGATCTACTCATCCCCTGCTGCAAATGGCAAGAACTACTCTCACTGACCTTAGACTAACTCACATTATTCACTGACATCACCAGTACTGCTGAGGACATCAATTCCAGCCTGAAACAGCCTGATCCTTCTAAGTCTCATGAAGCGTGGGAGTACTTACTTCCTCTAGGGCATTGGCTGAACACCTAGAACACATCCAGTCTTCAGAAGCCTTTGCAGGGGGTACTCCATAGCAACCTAATAGGAACACCAAGAACAGCAAATTAAACCCAGAGATCAGAGAAAGAAGTGGTTATGCAATTCTTTCCTCCCAAAGACCAAACCTTATCAAAACCCCTAATTCTAGGTCCGTATCACTTCAGCTCAATCATACAATATGGTACAAGGCCTCAAAAAAGAGAAGAACTGCACATTTGCTAGTAACTGCAACACCTAGTAAGTAGTAGAGTCTAATCTATTCTGAATTCTCTGAAACTAAGAGGGCAACAGAAGAGCTGACTGGTACAACTACACATTCTTGGAGTCTCATCAATCAACAACAAATTCCCCAAGGACTTCAAGCAGCTTTGCGCTTGGGAAAGGAAAGGCTAGCAGGAAGCAAGGACATTCAGTGGGCAGACTCTTTTCCTGAAATAAGAAAAAGGTAACAAGCACTCACTGGCATGAACCCGGACACTGCATTTCTTGCAGGAAACTAGGATGCTGGTACCATCCTCCTCAAGATATGGAGTAGACAGATTGATGTCTGTGCTGCAGCCAGTTGAGGTGAAACACATTTCTGGAATCAATGGCTTGGTCCTCTGCTGCTGGGAGGCTAATTCTGAAGCATTTCCACAGTTCTGACTAAGGCCTCCAAATTCGACCTAAGGGAAGAGAAAAAGTACACACCAGTGAGCCAGTGCCCATGCTCTTAGCTTTCCACCTGCTCCATCAGCATAAAGCAGAGTCTCTTACTCATAAGACTATGGCTAAAGCTCCCAGGTGTATAGCCATTATTCTGGAGCTACTAATTGAAGTTACCTCTAATGACTCAAATTCAATTTCTCACAGCAGCATCAAACAAAGGCCCCAGGGGACAACTCAGAAGAGGGAGCGAGGTAGGAGACAACTGGGATTTCAGTCTTCCTACTCCAAACAGTAATAAAATGCTGAGACAGTAGCATTGGAGCAACCACTGTGGGTTCCCCAATGTGCTGTACCACATGGTGGCCCCTCTCAGGGACAGCACCCAGAACAGGTGCATCTAATGGGCCACCACTGATTGCCTCTGATTCTGTGTCAGCACTGTCTCTTCTCACTGGAGACCCACCTGTGATTCCTGGCTCAAAGGGCCCTCCAGGCAGAACATCTTATCCATATATTTCCCTTGGCAAATGATATTGACTACAAATATCTGCTGACTTTACCACTGGATGGCAATATTATTCCCTTTCCAAAGACAGAGAGCCCAGAAATATGTTGACCTCTAAGCCTATGCCATTCATAAAACTCTATAAATAACACATGCCAACTGAGTATGCTACTGAAGCTCCAGCCATTGATAAAACTCTGAAGCCCATTTAATCTACTGGGAATAACAACCAAGCTAAATAATATCCTCATAGACAATAGAAAGTACAGTTCTTGGGTTTTCTTTTCCTGTCAATGGAAAGAATTTGTGAGTAACTAACCCAAAAAGTAGGGATGAGAATATAGCTCAGCAGCATAAACACCTGTTTGGCAAGTGCAAGGTCCAAAGTTTGATTCCCAGTATCGAGAAAAAAAAAAATCCACAAAGTGAACTGGTCTGAAATTCATCCTTCAGTAAGAATGAAACTGGGGCCCTACCAGACTCAGGGCAACCATGCCACTATAACTTCAGACAATAGCTTCCTTACTATTTCTAAGACCCAGTAGAGCCTGCACTGGTCACCTGGCACCTGTCTGCCTCTTAGGGCTGAACAAAGGGATACATGATAATGAAGCCCTCAGTGTCCAAGCACAGGAAGGGCACTGCAGAATTCAGCAGCTGCTTCCCCACCCCTCGCTCCTACCTGGTTCTCTATTTCCACTCTACCCTCACTCTTTCTGGTCACAAGCATCATCCATGCTGGGGACAATGGGAGAAGGCAAAAGATAACAATATGACACTATCTGGCTTATCACCCAGCATGTCAGAGTGTGCTAAAGTAACTGCAGTCCTTCCTGACTGGTCAGTCCCATCCTGCGTGTCAGGAAAAGCACCAGACTAGGATGCTAACAAAAAACAGTGTTCTGCAAACACTGAAGCCTGTGACCAGCACACATGCAAAAGAGGCCTGGGCCACATGGTCTCCAAACCACTTATGAAAATCCACAATGTAGCTGGGCGTGGTGGCTCACGCCTGTAATCCCAGCACTCGGGAGGCTGAGGCAGGAGGATTGGTGCAAGTTCGAGACCAGCCTGCGCCACAAAAGTGAGCTCAAGGCCAGCCTCAACTGTATAGCAAGACCCTGTCTCAAAAAGACAAAAAAGAAAAAAAAGAAAATCCACAATGCAAGGTTATCTGCCTAGAGAAGCCTGAGACAGAACAGAGCACACCAGAGAAGAAGACAACCAGTGACAAGCTGTGTACCCACAATCAAATCTAGTACTCTCCAACTGCTGGTCCTAGGTGGGGACGGGAGAAAACAAGCCTACCTGATGATAGATCTGGAAGATCATACAGACTGCACAGTGAGGGGCCTGCTGGGCCATGCTCTCATTGAACTCCTTTTCAGCCTCAAAGTTCGGGGGCCGGTTCTGCCACAGCTGGCTCAGGGGCTTGGCCCAGGCCTCTGTCTCCTCAGCCTCCTCCTCAAGGGTCAATTGCTCAGAGGTTTCTAGGGGAAAAAGCAAGAATGTAAGTGAGTACCAAGCATACACACGAGTGGCTGCCTTGAGAGCAGTAGCACTCAGAAGGGGATTCTGTTCCACACCAATTCCTAGGAGCAATAAAGCGACAGGTAGACATGACCATGGAGAGACTCCTTCAATACTGCCGTGCTGTCATGAGGAATCCTACCTTGCTCCTCTCTCTGTGGAGACTCACTCAGTCTTTACTCTTCCTCTTGCACAGGCATTCAGTCTGCTCTTCTATAGTTGCCACATTTAACCCTAACTCTGGCCTCTCCAAAGTCAGCAGAATAAAGCACTACCTTGCTAGAAACCTTATTTTCTACCTTCAAAATGTCAGTATACAGGCTGGGCATGTATACAGGCACACACCTGTAATCCTAGCACTCAAGAAGCTAAGGCAGCCAGGCATGGTGGCGCACACCTGTGGTCCCAGCACTTGGGAGGCTGAGGCAGGAGGATCAGTGCGAGTTTGAGACCAGCCTGGGCCACAAAAGTGAGCTCAAGGCCAGCCTGAACTGCACAGTGAGACCCTGTCTCAAAAAAAGACAAAAAAAAAAAAAAAAGAGAAGAAGCTGAGGCAGGACTGTTTGATGTTCAAGGCCAGTTTGAAATATAAAGTGAGTCTGAAGCCAGCCTGAACAGCATAACAAAATGCTGTGTGGAGAGGGGAGCGACAAAAAAGTCAGCATGTTAAGACTTTTGCCTTTTATGGGTTTTCTTGAGTTGCACTGAAGGAAACAGAAAAAAATAACAGGGAATTATTGAAGCTTAAAAGCTGTTAAAACAAAGGGCCAACCAGATAACTCAGTGGACTAAAGTCCACTCTGCTTTAGGCAGAGTACAGCAACCAGGGGCTCAATCCCCAGCCTGCTGTGCCAGCCCCTCCCCCAGGATGCACTGAGATACCAATTGACACTGGGTATGGTGGCATGTGCCTATAATCCCAGTGCTTGGATGGCTGAAAACAGGAGGATCACTGAGTCCAATATGTGTAGTGCGATCCTGTAGACCTTTCAATCCCCTGCACCACATGGCACCAGCCCTGCCCTCAGGGTAGGCTGAGTAGGCCATAAAAATAAATAAATAAACAAACAAAAGTTCTTAAACAAGAAAAAAATAAAAATAAAATAAAATAAAAAATTCTTCAAGGGGCCCGGCAGGATGGCTCAGTGGTCTAAAGCGCCTGCTTAGAAAAGCTTGGGCGGCTGCAGGGACAGCGGTTCGATCCCTGGCACCACATGCTGCACCAGCCCTGCCATCAGGGCAGGCTGAGCCAGCCATAAAAATAAATAAATAAAAGTTCTGAAACAAGAAAAAAAAATTTTAAAAATAAAGTAAAATAGAAAATTCTTTTTTAAAAAGTTGTTAAACAAGGGTCTTTCATCGCGACTTTTCAAGACCTCCCTCTGAAAAAGCTAGTAAGGTACCTGCCTCTTTCCAGCAGGGTGTCCCAATCTCTCCAGAGGAGGGTGAAGTCTAATGGTCACAATGAGTCCTTGTTTCTAACCATAAAATTTAACGTGGATGCTGTCCAGGAGCCAGATCCACCCCCATTAGGACACATTTTTAAACAGTTGGAGAAAAGAGGAAAAAAATGATGGTCTCAGAAGCCAATTAAGGACTATAAAGCCCAAAACATTACCTCGCTGGCCCTTCACAGACCCTTGATCCCAATGATGGACATAGCCCTTGGCTTCACCAGCCCAGAAAGGACACACACAACAGATTTCACCAGGAACTAGGGAAGAAAGGAACAAACTGCTGAGTGGAAAACAACAAAACTGGTGCACAAAGTGAGATGTGAAGTGAAAAAGGCCCTCAGCCTACCAACTCCCAGCACACTCATAGTCAAGGAGCAAGACACCAAGAGCAACCATGTAGGTCCACAATGAGCAAGGGATCTTTGGTACAAGCAAAAACAAGTATCAAACAAAACTGGTATTTCAGGAGGCTGAGGCATGAAGATTGCTGAAAAATTCAGGCCAGCCAGGACTGCACAGTGAGACTGTCTCAAAAGACCAAAAGACGAGGGAGCTGGGGAGATGGCTCCGAGGCACAAGTGCCTGCTGGGCAAGTGCAAGGTCGTGAGTTTGAACCCCAGTCCCACACACAAAAAAAAAAAAAGACCAAAAGACAAATAAAATTCTGCCCGCAAAAAAAAAAAAAAAAAAAAAAAAAAAAAAAAAAAAAAAAAAAAAAAAAAAAAAAAAAAAAAATTCTGCCTTTACAGTGCTTCTATAGATGTTTCTATGTGCAGGCTGTGTGTCTCTGTGTTAGAAACCACAATTGCCACACAATAACTTTCAAATGTGGCCAAAGCATGCAGTATAGGACAGAAAACTGGCTCTGACCACCTGTCACAAGGAATCTCAAGGAGTTGTTGCTTGTGGCATTGCACAGGCACCAGCAGTCCTCTGCCACAACCCCTCCAAATGATCTCATTTCTTCCAGACAAAAGCACTTTCCAAGCAGCCCCTGAGGACTCTGAAGCAGCCCAAGTGGACACATTTGACTAAGTGCCCATACTTGTTCATTTTGGCCAACTCTAGCTCAGCACAGACAAACCATTTTCTACCCTGCCTACACAGTCATGTTTAATATAAAGCAATGTGGCAGCTGCCATTGTGTTTGGCTTCAGTCAAAGCCACTGTAGCGTAAGGAGGCCAGTGCAGACCAGCAAAATCAATCCCGTAAAGCTCCATTTTTCAGATCTAGTCAGGAGTCACAGTGCCCAAAACCCAAGCAGAGATTTGTTTCTTTACCCTAGGCCATGTAAGAGTCACTGAGATAGGATGGAAGACACAGAAACAAACAGGCTCATAATCACAACTAAAAATACATTTTCTAATTACAAAGTCAAAAGTGGACAGAATCATTCCACGTATGCACACGGCATCAAGTTCTGTGTGTAGAACTTCACAGAGCCATGATAAGCCACGTACATCTCAATACAACTGCTATGCCTCAAGTTTACTATTTAAAGAAGGGAGATGAGGGCCAGGGAAATAGCTCAGTAGAATAACCGTTCACCTGGCAAGCATAGGGTCTTGAGTTCAATCCCCAGTTCCACAAAAAAAAAAAAAAAAAAAGGGAGAGGAGTGCACTACACTAAAAAAGCCTAAGAAATCTAACTTCAAAATACAGTATTTGACCAGACCAAGGCTATAATCCCAGTACTTAGGAGGCTGAGGCTAGAGGACTGCTATCAATTTGAGGGTAGCATGGGCTACAAAGTTGAGTTTAAGGCCAATCTGAACAATACAAAGATCCTGTCTCAAAAAACCAAGAAAAAGGGCAACCTATTCCAGATCCCTCCTTTTCTTAGAAACTATTCCTATTCTTTTTTTCCAACAAATTTTTCTACTCTTAAAAAAATAAAACTACAGGGCCAGCCAGATAGCTCAGCAGACTAAAGCACCTGCTTAGGCAGAGTATAGTGGCTAGGGGTTTGATGCCCTGCATGCAGTGCTGGCCCCGCCCCCAGGGAGCACTGAAACAGTGATTGAGACTGGGTATGAGGGTGTGGAGGGTGCACAGGCCTGTAAACCCAGTGCTTGGAAACCTGAAAACAGGAGAATCACTGTTAAGTCTGATCTACATAGTGAGCCCCTGTAGACCCTGTACTAAAAACATATATATGAGCAACTGCTTTTTAGGCATGATAACTACATCCTGTTTATTTGAGTGATAGTCCTCCTTAGATTAGTACTGGTATATTAAAATGAGGTAATCTGGGGGCTGGGAAGATAGCTCCATGGCACAAGTGCCTGCCTGGCAAGTGCAAGGTCATGAGTTCGAACCCTGGTCCGGCAAAAAAAAAAAAGTGATCTGACAACTACAGCTAACTTCCTTATTCTAATTCAGGCTGGCCTTAAACTCACTGTGCTGACAAGGATGGTCTCAAACTCCTGTCATCCTCCTGCCTCATCCTCCCAAAGGCTGGGATTACAGGCATGTGCCACAACACTCAGCTATGCTCACTTTCAAGGGATGCAGTGCATGAAGGAAATATTGAAAGCAAGCAGAAAGCAAAGCAGATTTCTGGTGACAGTGTTCAGGTAGTTGCTAAATACATGCAGACAGCAAGCAATGTCTCAGCCCTTCAACCTGCAAAATTTGAGCACTTCGTAATCACTGCTTGGGGGAGGTTATATTATAGTCTCAAGCACATCCTTTTATTTATTTATTTTGGGGGCTTGCTCATTTTACTTTTTAAGACAGAGTTTTGCTTTGTGTTCAGGCTGACCTTACTCAGCCTCCCAGTTGCTAGAATTCCAGGCATGTGCCATCATGCCTAGCTCAAACACATTACTTTAAAGAGACATACATGGGGGCCCAGCAGGATGGCTCAGTGGTCTAAAGTGCCTGCTCAGGAAAGCTTAGGCGGCTGCAGGGACTACAGTTGGATCCCCGGCACTACATGCTGCACCAGCCCTGCCCTCAGGGCAGGCTGAGCCAGCCATAAAAATAAATAAAAAACAAGTTTTGAAACAAGAAAAAAATAAAATAAGGGGCCCGGCAGGATGGCTCAGTGGTCTAAATCACCTGCTTGGGAGAGCTTGGGCAGCTTCAGGGACCGCAGTTCGATCCCTGGCACCACATGCTGCGCCAGCCCTGCTTTGGGGCGGGCTGAGCCGGCCATAAAAATGAGTGAATAAACAAACAAAAGTTCTGAAACAAGAAAAAAATAAAATAAAATTCTAAAATAAATAAATAAATAAATAAAATTCTTAAAAATAAATAAAAAAAATAAAAAACATACATGGACATAATTTACTATGTCTAGAAAATCCAGGAAGACAAAGAATAGGGAGACAGTTCAACAGCTTAAGTGACTGCCTGGCAAGTACAAGGTCCCTTAACCCAGTACCAGAAAAAAAAAAGCATTTATTGCATTCATCTTTGGAGGATATGTGTCCTAGTAAGTTTTCTGCTTTTTAAATTTTCCATAATCCGGGCCCAGCAGGATGGCTCAGTGGTCTAAAGAGCCTGCTTAAGAAAGCCTGAGTGGCTGCAGGGGCCGTGGTTCGATCCCAGGCACCACATGCTGTGCCAGCCCTGCCCTCAGGGCAGGCTGAGCCGGCCATAAATAAATAAATAAATAAATAAATAAATAAATAAATAAGATTTCCATAATCCATGTTACATCAAAGCATTAGGGGGAGAGATCTTGCAATTAAGCTGAAGCTCCAGTTGGGCTGGGAGACAAACCCAAAGGACTTCCCAGCTACAATCTGGGGAGACCATCAACATATCCTTCCTGGCAACTCCCATGGCTCCACAGCCACTCACCAAGTCCAGTAACTGTGTGTGAACATGTAATAATGGAACCTTCTTGCTGAGCTACATTCCTTAGCCATATATATTTTTTTTTCAATTCTGAGACAGGACCTCACTAAGCTTCCAAGGCTGGTCTTGAATTTGCAGTCCACCTGCTTCAGTCTTCCAGAGTGCTGGAATTCCAGGCACCACTTGTACCACTGTGCCCAGCTGAAATGCAGCTAGTTTTCTCTGTACAACACCCCCTTCTCATTTGTACCAAAGCCATCCTATTCAGACCACCATCTCTCAGCGAAACCACTAAGAAAGCCCATTTGGCCTTTTCAAAGCATTCTCCAGGTGCCACCTCTAGGAGTGATCTTGTGTCAACCTGACCACATCACTGCTTTACACATAAAACACTTCAGTGGCTCCTGAGTCCTGTGAGAAAGGTCCTCACTTGAGGCACAGGGGTAACACTGGCCATGACCCACCACACACTTGTTTCATTCCACCTACTGTCTTGTCAGTCCCCAACCTTGTCCTTGAGCTCGAACAACTAAAAGCCAAGGATAGTTCCTTTGCACTTATACTCCTGTTTCTCTTCTCCAAGGTTATTTGGTGTCCCTCTGCCTGGCATTTCTCCATGAGATCTGTTTGCCTATCAGCCGAAATTTGGAGGGCACTGTCATACCTTGGTTTGTATCCACAAATTCAGCACTGGGCTTGATACTGTTGACAGAACTTGCTGTCATGAAAAGTCCACCTTGTGCCTCAGAAAGTGAAGAATCTGCATGCAATTATCCCACAGCAGGCATACTCCATGATAATTAAACTCATAATGAAATCTGATGAACAAGTTAGGTATAAAAAGAAATCCAGTCCTCTGTATGGAATATCTCAGACAACAGCTGAGCCACAGGGTTACCCTGACACCTCTGTTGACTCTATTAAGTCTGATCATCCCCAGTATGGTGGCTGCTTTCTTCCCTGTCAGGAGAGGAGACAACACTTACCATCATCACTGGTGCACTCCTGCAGTACAAGAGGGTGATGCCGCGGGAGCTTGCTTAAGGGCTGCCGACGACCCTTGGGCTTCTTATTCTCCTCCAGGGAAAACATGTATTCATCTGCAACCTGAGCAAAAGATATCAAATTGAGCCCAAACTTAGCCTACAGGGAAGGTTAGCCTTACAGTAAAAACCAAGGGAGAGACAGAGAGGTACAGAAAAACAAAGCAGAACTAGAAAATACCTGTCTTCAAGAAAGACACACAACTACCATGCCAAGTAGTCTAGTCTATACCTGACAAATTTTAAAATCTTACGGCAAAATCTGCATGTAAAATGTGGATCCTGGCTTTCTGGAACAGCCTCGAACAAATACACCAAAAATAAACGTGCTCTATCTCTACAGGAAAACCACAGGTCCTCCCTCTGATGCTCATGGCCCTGATAGCCCCATGGGGTCCAGCTGCCCCTTGCTTGGACCAGGCAGTAACTGAAACATGTATAGCACGGACAGTCTTGAGACATCCCAAGGGGAAAGAATTACCTTAACCATTACAAGAAAGCAGGCTGGCTTCTCTCTCCTTACAAATGGACCAGCGCTCACAGAACCTGTTCCGTCCTCAGTGAGTCAGGACAAGGTGCCAGCAAGGAGAATGTATCTAGAACTCTGGCCTCAGTGCAGTTGGGAGGACAACATAACACTGCACTTACACAACACCACAGTAAATGGAATTAGGGTTAAGATATACAGGATTTCTCAGTGATACTATCTCAGAGTTCATTTATTCAACATACTTAAAACTTGGTTATACTGGTATTTGGGGACATAGGGTTGGTGAAACCCATTAGTGAGAAAGCAGGAAACTTTGCAATGGTAACAAAAAGAGTGTTACTTTGCAACAGTGACAAAAATTCCTCAAGAGTGCTACAGAGAAGAGATGCCACTGTAGTACCACTTCAGAGAAGGTGCCCTTGGGCCAAAGACTCTCAGATGCAACTAAATAGTACCCTAGGGCTTTAGGACCCCACTGAGAAGCTTGAAACAGTCACTGCGGGGGCCGGCAGGATGGCTCAGTGGTCTAAAGCACCTGCTTGGGAAAGCTTGGGTGGCTGCAGGGACCACAGTTCGATCCCTGGCACCACATGCTGCGCCAGCCCTGTCCTCGGGGCGGGCTGAGTCGGCCATAAAAATGAGTGAATAAACAAACAAAGGTTCTGAAACAAGAAAAAAAGAAATAAATAAAATTTAAAAATTATTAAAAAAAAAAAAAAAAAAACAGTAACTGTGCTAGGCCACTCACAGATTCAGTAGAGCCTGTGCATGCAAATACAAACTTTAACCAAGAAAGTGATAAAAAATACTTTACCAACAGGTTTCTGAGCCCACATGCCAATCCATTCAGCAGATACTTACTGTGCATCTATGGTGTGCAAAGGCTGCTCAGAAAATGAAGCTGTTCAAAAATACACAGAAAGGATGTAATCTGTGCAAGCCAAGTGGTGCCATAAGAGTATAAGAACAGCACAAAGGGAAGAGTCAGTAACCTGCTACGACTGATGGGCACAAAACTTCCACAAGGTGAGACTCCCAGTGAGCCATGCACTGTATAGGCTGTCTAAAGTGCTCTTTTTCAAAACCTCAGGATATAGCTCAACAGTAGAACACTTGCCTAACACATAGAAGACCCTAGGTTCGACCCCCACCATGGCAAAAACAAAAATTATGCATGAGGAAGATCCCCCAGGAGCCTCTACCGAAGCATACAGGAAAGGCTCTTGGCCCTATTTCCTTTCCAAGCAAAAGAGCTGTGCTCTTGATTTCTGTTCTTCAAATTAATTAGACTTCACTTAAAGGGTTCTTTAGTGAGAACAAACTAGAGGCCCTTATATACCAGTGGTTTTCGCTTTTGAGGGGATTTCGATGATGTTGAAAATTGAATTCAGAGCCCCACAGAAGCCAGACACATGCTCTACCAGTGACATACATACCAGCTCTTTTCTACTTTGTCAAGGATAGCTTTCAACCTGTCCCAGTTCTGCCCTAGCCTCTGAGCAGCCAAATTTTTTTTAATCTTTTATTTATTTGGTACAGGGTCTCGCTATGCAGCTTGGACTCCTAGTAATCCTCCTGTCTCAGCCTCCCTAGCACTGGCATTACAGATCTATGCCACCATGAACCCGGTCCTTGCATTTGCCAGGCAGGACCTTAGACCACCAAGCTGTCTCCCAGCCCACCAAATTTTTTTTGATAGTTAACATGTGAATGAATTTAGAAGCATATATCCCAACCTCCTCAGATATAATCATAAAGTATATATACTAATGGATTTATTACATTTTAAAACAAAAACATGGGGCCCAGCGGGATGGCTCAGTGGTCTAAAGCGCCTGCTTGGGAAGCTTGGGCGGCTTTAGGGACCGCGGTTCGATCCCTGGCACCACATGCTGCGCCAGCCCTGCCCTCTAGGGGGTGGGCTGAGCCGGCCATAAAAATGAGTGAATAAACAAACAAAGGTTCTGAAACAAGAATAAAAAATAAATAATAAAATTA
>PVJA010040401.1:0-18551 GCA_004027025.1 Myocastor coypus | reverse complement strand
CTATTCTTTCACAACAAAGTGCACCTTTCAGCTTTGCTGTCACAGAGATAAATAACCAACATTCTACAGTGCACTGTGTTTCTAAGTTACGGTATTCAGTAGGTTAAGTGTATTAAGCACTACTTGTTACTTACATTTTATGTTTACAATTGGTCTATTGGATGTAATTCCATAAGGCAAAGATCATCTGTGTATATGATTTCTTCCCGCAAAAAAGTGATATTTATTTACCTCTACAATTGCATAGGAGAGGTTCCAATTTTTTTATACTGTAGTGGCCGCATCACATATTAACATAGCTTCCAACTTTTAATAGTCTGCTGACAAACACTCTTTAATTTGCAATTTCCTCATTGTTAATCAAATTAAGCACTTTTACACATGTAATTTTCTAGCTACCTAAATTTTGCATCTCTATTTTGTTTGTTCATAGTCTTGGTAGTTGGGTTTATTTTACTGATTTATAAGAACTCTACAATTATTGGGGCTGGGGAGATAGCTCCGAGGCACAAGTGCCTGCTGGGCAAGTGCAAGGTCGTGAGTTTGAACCCTGGTCCCACAAAAAAAAAAAAAAAAAAAAAAAGAACTCTACAATTATTGATATTGATCTTTGTCTTCTATTATGTTGGAAATTTTTTCTTCCAAGCTGTAGATTATCTTTTGTTTTGTTCATGGTGTCTTTATCACAACCATATAGCTAAATCTGTTGTAAAATTTAAAGTATTTTCGTTATTTTGCTCTTTATAAGTAAAGACTTTACTTATTAACCATGGCTTTTCATTCCATTTGAAATGTATTTGCATGTGAAGTAGTTTAGTAGGTAAGCTTTATTCTTGTTGAATTGTGACTTGCCTTTCTAAACACATGTATTAAATAATACTCTCTTCTCTCAATGATTTGAAATGCTGCTTCTATTATATACCAAATTTGATACATACAAGTATCTATCTTCAGGTTTCTAAATATATTTGTAAGTATTTTTGTTCTCTAAGAATATTTACTTATTCTTGAAATGTGCAAATATTACTTTAAATAGTTAGCACTTCACCATATATTTACAACATGATATCATTAATGGCCTTCATTTTGTTCTTCTCAAAAGAGTTTATCCTGTCCACTTTCTTCAGGTTAATTGTAGAATGAGCTGATCAAGTTCTATTAAACTATCAGCTGTCAACTTCTTACCTTTATTTCTATTATAGTTCTTCAGTTCATTAAACCCTTTTTCTATTTTACTGTTTTTTGACATATGTGTCTGTTAGGAAAGTGATTTCCACAAACAACTGAAAACCAAACTACATCTTAGAAAAATAGAAGGTTACATAACAAAAAGTCCACAGGGAAGCAGCTACCAGTGTTGTATGGCAGTGTTATGGTGGTGAGGGATGATGTTTATCTCCTCTGGAATATGATACCCATTTCGGCATTCTCCCAAAAAGCAGAAGGGGAAGGAAACAGTCTGCTGTCTGTATCAGAAATGCAAACAGTTCCTCAGGGCACTTGGTCCACTTCTCACCAGCCAGGACTGTATCACATAGCCACCTCCAGGTGGCAACAAAGGAAAGGGACATAAGAATGGGCATTAGGTCAACCTGAAAATGTCTCCCACCTGGGTTATAGCATGACTATTGATATGTGTTTCTTGGTCTTAACATCAGCTGTCTTGCTAACCACTGTAACTAATTTTAGTAGCGTTTCAGCTGAATCCTTTGCACTGTCTTCAGAGACAGCTGTATGTCTACAGATAATGACAGTCTGTCTCTTCTTTTTAGGTGGATGTATCTCATTTTTTTCCTTTTATCTCTGTTCTAAAAAGTTATTTTTCTTTTGGTCTCCTTTATTTTCAGCTTAATCTGTATTTTTTATTTCCTTAGTTTTGTCATGGATTTTCCACTGTCTTCTTTTCAAGTACAATGATTTATTTGTTAAACTACAAGATAGCAAAAGTAGTATCCCTAAAATTATACTTGTTATAGGTAGTAATACAAAAGAAGTTATACAAATCATAATCGGAGGGTTTAAAATGTTTTGGTAAAATAATTGCTTTTATAAATTAAATTATATTGACCCCCTCTTCCACTTAAGTGAGGGCAGGGGAATGAAAAAAAAAAGAATCAAGTCATGCATAGATACAAATTCTCTATGATGAATGTAATTATTATATATCCAAAATTTATTGATAAACAATTAATTTTAAAACTTAATTAAATGATTTGTAGTGCTACACATGAATATTCCATATGTATCTTTTAAAATCAGTATATTTTTTATTTTTGTAAATTTATTTTATTTTATTTTGAAGAGTAAAAACAAAAGCCAACACAAATAGCAGATACAAAGACAGAAACAGAGTAACTTACAACAATCCATATGTTACAGATTTTCAAAACAAAAATAAGAAATTAATAATGGTTGTTATGTTACATATTTTTATCATCAAATCTGTTGTGTTGCTTAGATTAACAGATATAGTTATGTAAGGTTGGACAAACAATTAAATATTGATGCTTGCTTTCAATAAACCTTAATTTTTCTTGTCTTTTTTAATTTTTTAAAAATTTAAAGAGATTATAATAATAATTGATCAGACATTACACATTTAGAAGATGAGAGGTACCCAACCATGGGTTTTGTATCACACATTGCTGTTTTCGCTGTAGTTGCTTAGATTGCGGATATCAGCAGACAGAATTAGTCAACATGAAAATTCTAAACATTAACTGCCATTTTAAAAAAACTGATGGTAGGGACCAAGGAGATAGCTCAGTGGCATAAGTGCTGGCCTAGCAAGTGCAAGGTCCCGAGTTTGAGCCCTGGTATTGAAGAAAAAAAAGATGAGGGGAATTGTTAGCACAATCATCTCAGCCATCCTGTAAAAAGCAGTGTACTTGATGCTCTACTTTTTAACATTTACAGTGATAACAAGCTATTCTGAATATAAACTTCAAACTATGGACAGTTGGGGCAGTCAAATTTATTTTATTTTGATTACTTAGCATGAAGAAATAAGTGGTTCACAAAGATTGAAGAGCTACAAATGATAAATGTTTTGTCCTTTTTAAAAACAATGTATCAAAGCTACGTGGGTTTTTAAGTTCATGCTTGCAATATGCAATTGTCATTTTGGGGACAAACGATATAAGCATATCATAGATGATTACCTTATCATTTTTTTATCTCATTAGTCCCACCTTTTCCTCACTCTCACTTCCTTTGATCTCCTTCCCCCCCTTTCTATCTTACCATCTTTCCTTTAATTACCCTTTAGTTCATTTATATTTTAGGTTTCTTATATAAGATAAATCACTTAATATTTAATTTTATCTGATCTATTTTGCTTAACATTACGGTCTTCAAAATCCATCCGTTTTCCTGCAAATGACAAGATTTTATCCTACTTTCAGGCTGCATAATATTAAGTGTGAACACATACACACATTTTCTTGATCCACTCATCTGTTGATAACTGGCTTTTTTTCAAGCTGTTAGATCTTAGCTTTTGTGAGTTGAGTTGCTATAAACCCAGGTATGGATGTGTCACTGTAGCATGATATTTTTATCTTTTTTTCTTGTTACACTAGATAGTATCCTAACTTTTGTTTGATGGATGCAATTGACTCTTATAGTCTTTGGAAAGTTTTAGTCATAGTTGATTTTTTTTCCAGTTTTCTTATTTTCTTTAAGTATCATTAATCCTTGGGAAAGATTTTTCTTTGTTGTTATGTCAAAAATTGTTAGTTTTGCTTTGGAATCATAAGCCTTGGTTCTTCTTGGTTGTTCATATTATATAAATGATGAAAGGAAGACTAGATTCAGTGAGGTAGCAGCTAGAACTGTCCATGTTCTCTGGAGTAATATTCACCAGTTTCCCCTGCTAATAAGCCTCTTCCTTAAACAACTCCCCATGATCTGAGTGTGCTATGCTGAGGCTTCTCAGGGGATTAGCCTCTTCCACAGAGGTGCCTACCTGCTACATCTCCCTGCGGGCTCTAGAAGTTCCTTAAACTCTCCCTTTGTCCATCAGGACCTCTACTCACACATCAGGACCTCTACTCACACAGGAAACTCACAGGCAGAATATTTCCTGAAAACTTTTCTGAGAGTTAACCAAAGGTTAAAAACATCTCCACCAGCAGCTCCCCAAAAAACCAGGGGAAAGTAGACACCAGGCAGCCTTTGGTATTCAGCGAAAGTTCTTTAGTGAATTGTTCCACTTACCTCACCCCACAAGGTCCCGCTGGAGCTACCCTTAAGAGTGGAACTGCTTTCAATCTGTGTTTTTTTCCTGCTCCTTGCTCATGTGGCGTCCCTTTCCGTTTGCTTTTGTTTTCATGCAGTATTATCTCCTCTGACTTTCTACCTTCTAGGATTCTTTAGTGTTTCCTGTCTGTGAATAACATGTGTTTTATTCTTTAATGTGTTCATGAACTGATTATTTTAAAACATCTGTCTTTTCAAGACAGAAGTAGATGGATGTTTTGTTCTGCCACCTTGATCTACAGTTCTTTGGAAGGATACTTACAAAATGGTTTATAAATAATTTACATATGGCTAGTTGATTGCCATTCATAAATCAAACAAAATACAGCTGTATGGTAATTAATAGTTAAATAGTCATTCTGCACTCTGGGAATCTTCTATCAATGCAAACACTGGTGAGTTGCTTATTATGTTTTGAAGGTTTTATTTTAAAGAAATAATACTGATACCCCAAAGTACTACCTCAGTATGTCTAATAGGATACTTACCACCTCAACCAACTTGATAGTTTTCTCTCTGCAGTCTGTGTGCTTTCTCCCCTTTGGGACAATTTCCTTAAAAAACTTAAACATTTGATTATTGTATGTTCTCCCTAGGAGAGATTACATGAAACTAGATAGGGACTATTATTAGACAAGAGGAAGGAAATATAGGGCAGTGGGTGTAAAAGAGGGTCATGGGGGGCTCAAATATATGTACTGAAATCCAATGTTTCATAAAACTAATAAGCACTAATAAAATATATTTTTAAAATGGTTGCCTACAATTTTTTCATGTATGTTGATTAAATAATGTTGATGTTAATGTCTAAACAAAAATTCAGCTTGCTGTATTTTTTTCTCTTAACTCTTTGGATGGGACCAGTGGGTAGAAAAGTTTTCTGCTTACTTCAGAAATAAAATTTCTCAGTGAAATAAGCTGTTATAGTGCCATGCCGATATAATTCTGACCGCGGCACGGACAGCCTCAGCTATCACCACCGCGAGCTCACAGCAGCATCCATGGAGTTGCCTTTGGACATGAAAGTGGTGACAGAACACTCCTGTTCTGATTATGGACTCTGGCTTCTCTTTCTGAAAAGTTTGATACTGATTGTGTTAAAATACTATAAACTTGTGCCAAATAAAATGAACATCAAGAAATTCTAAGCCACAGTACACTGAAGTTAGTAGTTAAATGGACCTCATAACTCAGTTCTTTTTAGTAGAATTATATAGGACTTCAAAAATTCAACAAATGGGGCCCAGCAGGATGGCTCAGCGGTCTAAAGCGCCTGCTTAAGGAAGCTTGGGCAGCTGCAGGGACTACGGTTCGATCCCTGGCACCACATGCTGCGACAGCCCTGCCCTCAGGGCAGGCTGAGCCGGCCATAAAAATAAATAAATAAACAAACAAAAGTTCTGAAACAAGAAAAAAATAAAATAAAAATTTCTTTAAAAAAAGGTAAAACCAAAGGAAAACAACAACAACAAAAATGCAACAAATGGGAATTATACATTTAAAAAAAAAGGCAAAACCAAAGGGAAAAAAACAAAACAAACAAAAAAATGCAACAAATGGAATTATTTCATTTATCTATTTTCTATATTTGGAAACATAGTAGTATAAAAACTAGGGTGCAGATAACATAAGATCAGTAATCATGCTAGAAATATCACAGCTCAGTAAAATATAGCACTGAAATAGTAAGCCTTGCTTTTTATTCAAGGAACTTTCAGTTTACTGACTTAGAAATACATTATCTTAGTTACAAACTATTAATGCTAGTTGTTCTTCCTTTTTTTTTTTTTCTTTTGGTTACCATAATGCTTTCTCGCATATTCCCCCAAATAAGGGAAGTTTTAAGATAAATGTGTATAATTCAATCCTCATGGCCTTGTTCATACATTAATAAACTTTGTGCAGTGAGTAAATTGGAGTATTTGCTAACGTGGTCTTAGGATTATTTAGCAGGAAAGAACAGTTTTATGTCTAGCTTTTCACTTTCTAGGCTTTTGTTAGGATCCCACATTTATTACTGACAAGTTAATATGCATAAAACTGGGTCACCCTAAGGCCAAGAGGATAGAAGCCAACAGAAGGGTCTTTGGATCAACACTCCTGCTGGGCTAGAAATGTTAGAATTTCCTCGAAAAAGTGTCTGTGTTTGTCTTTGCTCTGCTTTAAACCACACAGTGATTTGTTAAAGCATTAAAAGTACAATTCAATCTTGTTCAGTTTCCAAGAAGAGGTGAGCACACAACAAAATGAATTAACGAGGCCAATCATAATCAAACACTGCAGAAAGCTAGGCTGACCTCCTGTAGGCCATGACTGTCACAGATCTCATCTGCCTGGGAAAATTTGACACTATGGAGAGAGGAGACAGGTAACTGTAGAGCTACAAGGTCCCTCAGGGAGGAAGCATAGCTCCTTTCAGAAGATTTGGTCATACGATTTTCAACACAGCTCTACTCAGTTGTCATTATATTTTATGAGTAGATAAATTCTTCTGGGATTTATAGAAAAAGCTTGATGTCACGGTGCAGCATCTTATTCTTTGTTTTGGCTAAACATGGTAACTTTTTCTTTCTGAGGATAATTGGCATAAGAATAATCCTCTGCAGTTTCTAAACTTCAGCTAAGAAATTCTACCTTGAAAGAGTAATAGCATTAAGAATATGGAGTCTGTGTCTGGTGCAATAGCTCAGCAGACTAAGTGCCTACTTATGCAAGTGCAGGGACCATGGTTTGATTTCTGGTATCATGTGCCATGCCAGCCCTACACCCAGGGTGGGTTCAGCCAGCTGGAGGCTGACTGGAGCGGCATATGCTGGTAATCCCAGCACTGGTGATGCTTAAAGCAGGACAATCACTATGAGTCCGAGCTGTGTAGTGAGACCCTGTGATAATAAAAAACATCTTTAAAAAAAGAACTCAAGGTCTGAAATAAGATGAGGCAGTCTGATGTTGACACTGATCACTTCTGTAACTTTGAGTGAGTGGCTTCACTTCAGTAAACTTTGATTTTTTCCTCATCTACAAAGTGGGAATGATAATTTTGTAGTATCAAGTGAGACAGATGACTTAAGTATAGTGCTTAGCCCAATGAATGGCACACTGTAAATTCTAAACAAACACAGTTATTAATATTATTGCCATTGTTATTAAAATAGTCAAAATGCCAAAATTTTTCTTCATGCAACAAATGCTTAGAGAGAATTTATGATGTGTTGAACCAACTAAACCAATAAAGAATGGAAAATACTTTATTTAGAGACCAATGATGTTGACTTTTTGACTTTAGTTTTTTAAGCACAGAATTTATAATGCATCATCCATGGAAATAGATTAACCAATTGCCCCATGTTTTAGTTTTAATATACGTTAGTGATACTTCAACGAAAAACTATGGCAACTAACTTGCAAATATGGGAAGTTGGATTGTAATCAGGACTTACAAGAAGAAAGTGCTTATTATTGTATGCTACTGTGATGCATTTGCATGGATTATTGTTTTTTAATTTTGCTTGAATCTGATGTATACTGATAGTTATGTGTCTAACTCCCTCTTAGTAGGTGATTCTGCTTCTATGTGTGCCTGTTTGCAGTCGTGTTTTCTTGTGTCCTTCCAACGGTGGTGGGTGCATCACCTCAGACTTGGGGGGTATAAATGTGTTGCAGTCTTCAGTCCCATGCAAGAGCACTCGCAGGCCCACTTTTCTGCAGAATGCTCTGTGGAGCAGGGTGGATGTGGACCAGTGAATTGTCTGGGCTTTCCGTTAATCTCTGAAGATGGGAGGGTGATCCTTCCACAAATATGGGAATGGGGGCTGCCCTGAGCATGGCAAATAATAAACAACGAGAGTGTTTTTTTCATCCTGGATTCCTTCAGCCCTGCTCTCTGTAGTCCTCAGCAATAACTTAGCCTTTGCCTTTCTCACTGAAGGATTTAAATGGAATGACCTTAATTCTTGCTTTGTTTGCACTCTGTCTTTTAAGGAACTGCAATGAAGACCAAGACAAACAGTAGATTAACAGTGGTACCTTTCATAAAACTGATTAGTTCCTAAAATATGCTGAAAGGAAACAAAATGAAAAAAAAAGAGGGGGGTGAGACAGCAGCTTTGTCGGTGAGTTTGAAACAGCTCTATTTCTTTCTGTAGATGCAGTATTGACCTTCCAGTGAAATATTTCTTTTGTGTGAGAAGGCTTGGCCAGGATTGCATTTACGGCATGAAGCAGGTGCTTGGTAAGTGTTTCTAAACAAATATTACTTCACTGCCTAATTTTGAGTTAAAGGGAGAGTTGCATGAGGATGAAGTCAGTTGTATCAGGCTCTCAAGGGGCTGACAGTCTGCACATCAGAATTCTAGAGACGTTGCTCCATGTGGAGTCATTAAGAAGAGCAGAGTCTCTCAGAATCTCCTTCAGCTCCCCTGGACTTGAAGGAATTTATAGAGAAACTTCCCAGGCACATCAGCTATATCCAAATGAAAACCAGAGCATTAGAGTCTGGCAGAGGTGGGTGTCACTGGGAAAAAAAAAAAATAAAAGCTACACAGAAAGTATTTCTGGGCAGCAACCTGTATTCTATGGGATGGGAGGATGTTCCCAAAATTGTTCAGTTTCATTTAAAGTTAAATAAAAATGTGAAGGGCTAGGCTTCATTACTAAGGTGATCTGTCTGCTTGTAACAATAGGATAATTCACATTTCGTTTTCAAAGCAGCAAGGCTTTCCTTTAAGGTCAGTCATTAAACTCAGTAAGTGTCATTCTTTGGCGTCCTATCACTCAGAGGCTCAGCATCACTTGTCTGCCCTCCTTTTCCACTATGCACCTATATTTCAAATTTAGTTCCATTAGGTACCTGCTTGCGCCATTAGGAAGACCGAGTCTATCACTTTCCAAGCCGTTTCAATACGATGCAGTCCTTGGCCATATTTAATCAAAACATTTACATACATCTAGCTTCTTCTTATCTTTTTAAAGTAGGATTGAGCTTATTTTTAAGTGAACTCCTCACTCATGTTCCATAAGAGCATCAAAAGAAACTGGGGGATTTAAATTCTGGTCCACAGGTGCTGCTTCCAATTCCTAGTGTGGTCATTAACTCCTAGCCTCGGCAGTATTCTTGGCATGACGTTCTTCTGTCGAGGCAGAAAAATTACCAACAACCATTAAGGAAAATGCCCTGAAGTTTTTACATTTGTGCATCTAATCTGAAAAACATTTTACAATAAGGGTCGCCAGCAAAAGAACGTCAATGGAAAGGAGGAATGCTTGGGTTGAAACTAGCGCTTACCGAAAAGCAAGGCACATATGATTTTCCTCACCACAGGTCAAAGAGAGACACATGGCTTTCAGAGAAGTTTCTAGTGATACTATGAAGCTTACCATGACTTAAGCATTGGCACCAATGCCAGAGCAAGACTCACCTATGATTCCCTTGGATCCTTGGCATCATCCAGTCCACCAATTCCCTTTCAGTTTCCACAGCTGCACCCATTCCTCTGTTTCTGGTCTCCATCACTGAATTCCCGTACCTAACAAGTGTGTAGGTACCCCAAAGATGTAGGTACCTTACCTCTGTTTCTACTCTTTCTGTGTAGAGATTGGCATACTGTGAAATTTCTCTTTTTGGTTTTAGAGCAGTTGGACCAAATTACCTTTTGTTTGATTAAAAAAAAAGTCTATGCACCTACCTCGATTCTAGCCTACCTTATTGTGTGTGGGGAAAAAAAAAATCTCCAAGTGATGGAGGGGGTCTGCAGGAGAGACTGCACAAAGTCCCCAAATGATCACAACTGTGCAATTGTCCTGGGCGCACTTCTTTGATAGGCTGCCATTTGTTCCCACTCACCTAGAGAGCTTGTGGATAGCCTGAGAGGTTTGTGTGCATGTGTACGTTTTAACAAATTTTCAAAAGTTGCCATGGGGAGAGAATAGCGAGAAAGCCCTTCAAAAAAGAAAATTATTTTCACAGCATCATCACCAGAAAAACACCCCTGCCATGGATATCTTTGAAGGTCGACTGCAATCTGAACTAATTGGGGAGGGAAGGGGAGAGCTTTCAGTTTTGCTCACCTTTTATAATGGGCCTCAGAGAAGTGATCGGTAGCCAAACGCTTCCTGCAATGAGTGGTTTGGGCACTTTCTAAGCAAAAAAGAACTCTCCAGCTTCTTGTTCAAGTCACAGGGAGAGGTCACCACTTGCCCTCTTCTGCTCACCACTTCTGATTATTGGATAGATTCTGCTCCAAAAATCATCTTTTGTTGTAAGGACATTAATCTTCTCCCCAGCGTTGAAACGCTTGATAAGAAGGAGGGGTGGATGTAGGAAGTCTGATCTCAAAAGCTTCAAGATCTCAGCCAAAGAGTATTATTTATAGGCCTTGACTGAAAATCAACTTCAATCTGTGCGAATGTACTACATTAAACCAATAACAGACAACAAGCTTGTGAATATTTGGTGTGATGATGAAATTGGCCGAAGCCCTTGTGCTGTGGGGAGGAAGGAAGCCCAATCGGGGAAGTGTTGGTACTCCTCTTTGGAGGATGTCTGTTGTGATTGCTAGCCGGTTTCCACAGATCCTTGCTGAATATTATGCCATTAAACAGTATGAAAGAAAATCAAAATATATGTTTACTGGGTACTAAATAGTAAGTGCCCTTTCAAATGCCTTTAATGGCTAGGCTTTAAAGTCATCTTGGAGCACCCTCAGAAAGCTAGAGCAGCATGTCTCACAGATTTCTGTTGCTGTACACCACTACAAGAGACTGAACAAATGCTCTCTAAGACTTGCGAACACCCACAGCTCTGGACCCTTAAAGGCATAAACTGAAAGAGGAAACAGCTTTCTGCCTTATTCATTACTGCATAGTTTTAATTGAAAACTGGATGACGTCTGAGCCATATTTTATGCAAAACTGAATGACGGTCAGTGTCTGGTTCCACATAATGGGTATGCTCCTTTGCATCGTGATGCTATTGTTATGACAATATACTTGTGGTGTGAAAATACAAATACAACTGAGAATATTCATGAGCTAAGTACAGGTTTTGCAGCTTTTTCCTGTTTATTATACTTGTGCTGTGTTAACTGTGCTATTACTTTCCGTGGAAACAGTCAGGGATTAGAACAGGAAGTCTAGATATAAAATAAATACATAGGCTGTAGAATCTGAAAGGGTGATTCAAACGTTAGTAGATTATTTCATAATAGGCTGAGAATTACTGGATAGCTGTCTGGAAAAATTTAAAACTGAATCTATATCTCAGCTGCTCCAGGATAAACTCAAAATAGTAATATTACCAATTTTAAAGAAATGCAGAGTTGGGGGGAAAGCAATATGAGGACTATAAACATGCATGAGAGAATTCTTTATAGCCTTAGGGTGAGGAAGGAAGACAAAAACAAGAAGCCATAAAAATTAGCATATGACACAAAAATCAGAGCTTTTGCATAGACCAAGCTGTAGATTTACAAAGCCAAAATATAAGTGAAAAATTGAGAAAAAATATTTTTAACTCATCACACAATAAAGAGGTAGATATCACAAATAAAGAAAGAAAGACAATAATGCCCCAAAAGAAATCAAAACAGATAATTAACATGAAATACAATTGGCTCTATAACATAGGAAAAGATATTTGACATTACCAGTAACAGAAATGTAAATGAAAATTATATGATACCACTGTTTTTGCTAGTTAGATTGGCAGATTTTCAGTAGCTGAATATTTGTTGGCAAATTTTGATGAAATATATACCTTTTTACACTGCTGATGGTGGTGTAAATTGGAATAACCTCTACAGAGTGGAATGTAACAATTTTTAATTGTTAAATTAAAATGCAAATATATTCTTTAACCTAGAAATTTCACTTCTGAGGTTTTAGCTTTCACTTTCGCATACAGAAGCAATGACAAACATATAGTTTTTGGTTTTTTTTTTTATAAAAGCAGAGCATCAAAAAGACTACAAATGTGTATCCATATGAATTAATTAACTACAGCGCATCTATACTCTGAAGTGCTATGCTACTGCGAAAAGAAGGGAAAAAGACCTCTATGTTGTGATATGAAAAAGCATCCGAATACAGTGTAAGAACGATGTGAACATTTGTGCATGCAAGAGAAAATCTAAGAATCTGTTAGCATTGCTTAATACACATATAGGAAATTTGGAAAAACAAAGTAAAATGCTAAAAACATTAATTATACATATATAGTAGTAAGTGAATTGTAACAAGCTGGGTGTGATAGCACCCATCTGTAATGCCAGCACTTTCGAGGTTGAAGCAGGAGGCTAGAAAGTTCAAGTCCAGCCTGGGAGACTCAGCAAGTCCTCCTTGCAAAATAAAAAATCAAAAAATGCTGGAAGCGCATGTTAGTGTGAAATTCAATCCACAGTACTGGGGCAGAGGTGGGGAGAAAGGAAGCTGAGTTTCAGGCCTGCAAAGGAGAACTGTCATAGTAAACCCTTTTTTTAAAAAAAAAAATTCAAATCATATTTTGTCAGATGACATCAACTTAAAAATCTTTGTATTTTGATAAATAAAATAGCTACATAAAGTTAAATTATTCTGAAACTCAAAAATATAAATACCTTTTTAGTGGAAAAAAAATGACACCAGTACTAAGTGTATGTCTACTGAGGTAATGATAGAAGATGATTCAAAACAATTTTCATAGGAACAACTGTTAGTTTGTTCCTTTTCTATGATACTTTTCTTTATCATATATCTGTGCTATAGTCCTATATGTTCTAGCCAGAAAATGGTGAACATAAAAAAATAGAGGAGGAATTATTTTTAGTTAGCTTCAAAACTCTTTTTTTACCATTTGAAATAAGAAGTCTTTTCTTATAGTTGCTTTTGGTCCTGAAGAAAATTATTTGTACATTCCCAAGGTGGAAATTGGCCCTTGTACTATCTTACCAGCAAAAGAAAATGTGCCCAACTCTTAATTCTCCTTCAATCTCAACATCTCACACAGCATCTTTAGGTTAAATAGAACATAAGGTTAAAGTAGTACAGCCTACAGAATCAGAGTTGATGCTACAATTGTATAGTTAAAAACCATATTTGCTCCAAATTGCAAAATGGTAGGTATTGTATGTGATGTTTAAGTTGCATCAATTGTTCTAGTAATAAATGTAATATTCAGCAGCATTTTTCATTGACTACTCAGTTCATCATTAGTGCCATTTTGCCTCTTTATAATAATGTGCACTTTCCTTAGAAAGAGCTTGGTTATTTCTTTGGTTGGGCCTATTTGCTCCTTTTTTATGTGAGATTTTTCAATACTATGAAATGATGCAGAGCAAAAAAGGTCCATCCACTTCACTTGTGTTGCCTCCTGCATTACCTAAACCACAACAGAACAATGACAGACAACAGAGCCTTTCTGCTCTCTAACAATTCAGTCACCATGACAACCAGCAGAAGAACGTTGGGCCAGAAAAAAGCATTGAGCTTGAGGGACTAGACTAATCAAAAAATGGAATAACATGGCAACAATTACACTGATGAGTGAGAGGGAAGCTACAGATGCATTCAGACACCTACGGCACCGCAGACTCCATGCATTCAGCATTTCGTGTTTAGTATCTTGTGTTTTTGAGAGCAGGTAAATAGACAAGATCGAATTGTGTAACAGAATGTCAGGGCTCTGGTTAAATAGAAAATTCCTTTCCTTTGGCAGTACTACTTCAAGCGCATTGAAGAGGGTTTAGGGGAGATGAGGTTCTGAAGTGAAATGTGTAATAGATACAGTATGAGTGCCACAGGGCAACGTTATTTAGTTTTAAAAAAGTAAACTTGGCTATGTACCCCTCCCTGCCTTTTTTTCAAATATATAGGTGCAAATCAAGTGGGACTGCTGTTGAATTCATAACCGGCAGGCTCATAAACTCAGCTTCACGTGGGGAACCTACTCGGTTCACTTCCGTTAGCATGTTCCTGGGGTATATTGATTGTCGTAGCCTTAGCTGTGCCGGTTCTAATGAGTGGAGAAAGTTAGGCTAAAAGGGTCATCCTCCCCTGCAGTCAGATCACAGGCCTGGAGGGGCATTATCCTCACCTCTTAGCTCTGTAACTGCCTTGATTTACTCCCCTCAGCATCTCTGCCCCCCTTTCTGAGAAGGCCAAGATAATGTCTACGCATGTGTCTTTTGAATGACATTTATATTGATATTATTTCCTGATTGCCGACATAGGCAGTTGAACCATAAATAAGTTTGATGTACATGGACCTCTGCCACGATCTCTCTGATTACATTTTTTCTCACTGTCATGTGTTGTGCTCTATTAATTTGGTGGAGGTGTTCAGGGAATCCCATGATCTGCTGTTGAGTACTAGGCATTTCCAAGGCAGATTTATCTTTCCCTTTCCTGAATAGAAGAATTTTAATTAGAATTATTTTTATTAAATGATGAACAGCAACTGATAATGTCCCTTCAGGAAGGAAAAGAGGGAAAATGCCACTATTCTGATAGAAAAATTACAGGTGAGGAGAAATGAGACCTAATTTTTTAAAATTGTCCAGTTAAGATAACTCAAGTCAGAGTGGGGTCATATGGCTCCAGTTTGCAGATTTTGGTTTAGTTCTACCCTTTCTTTGTTGTTGCTTATTATTTGTTCTATCAATTAGTGCACATAGTTTTTTATTTAGTTGTTTTGAGTTTCTATGACTTGATTTTATTTTGACTTTCTATTACTCAGTTTATTTATCTGTTAAATGGGATGCTTTTAACTTATGGGATTATAAAATCATCCATTAGGAAAATGGTTCTGTATAGTTTTCCCTGATATAATTTTCCTTTTCTTCCTGTCACATGACAGGGGAAGCATGGTTAGAATGATGAGAACCACTTTTAAATTATGTATTCATAGCTCATTTAGTTCTTTAAAAAAACTTTGAGGCAAGTCACAAAAGAAGTGTAGTTTTGATAAAGCAGACTTGTAAGACAGCAAACAAAGTGACAAAGAAAAAACTGTATCAAAGCATCAAAAAATAATACAATTTATGATTTGGAGCTTTCTAGCAGTGCCATGAGAAACCTCGTGGATTATGGAGGCCTTTCTTGACCAATCACAAAAGCCGTGTTGGTTCTTTAAGAGATGCAACTTTTTTCAGGCCCTCAGCTTCTTCAGCAGAAATTACCGTGAAGTACGATTTGGGAGGTCACTTTCAGCAGAGCTGGGGACAGAACTGCCCAGAAGCTGACCTGTCCTCCTCTTCTGGGTGCTGGTGAATGCAGGTCCTGAGCTGGGAGCAGAGAGAAATCATCCTTCTCCTCTCTGCCATCAGAGGGAGGGTAGAGAGGAAGGAAACAGGGAAGGATACACTGTCCTGGTCGAAAAGAAATCTGAGTCTTAGAAAGTGAGTTACAGCAGCTTATATGGAAATCACTGTTAAGAGGAAGGCTTGAATGTGGCTAAAGGATTTGTTTATACCAAAGACCTCCTTGTTTTCAGGACAGCTGGTGATTGGATACGGCACAAGGGGCTCATCAGGTATAGCGGGTCTCCTCCCTGAAGAAAACCGGCAGGTGTCGTGAGATTCCGTGCCAAACACAAAGAAAAAATATGGTTTTTCTATGAGATTCTTATGAAAAAGCGAGAAAACAGCTAAATCAGCTTTGTAGGAGATAAACAGTGATAACTTAAGTAGTCCCACATTTTACAAAAGCCAGATAGTATTTTAAACAATATAAGTGTGACCATTCTTTCTAGACAGTCTTTAATATTTCACTTGACTGCAAAGAAAATCTGCTTATCAGTTTTAACATCCTTTTCTGAGTTGCCAGATCAAAAGCCCCAGCAATTGGAAGAAATTTATCTTTAAAGTATTTGAATTGTGCTTGGTGGCAGTGCTGTTGCTGCTAAAGACTTCTCTAGTATGTGTTTTTTTCCCCCTATGGATGAAGAAGGAATCAAAAAGGACTTTTCACTTTGCCTCAGGAGAACAGTAGTGGGCATGCAAACACTGAGCCTGGCATTGCCTCAAGCTTGAAAATGCTTTAGGGAACCAGAGGCTCCATGCACGTGCATGAAAGGGGACGTCTTTATATTCTAGGCAACATGGCGCAGCACGATGGTTTTGCCTGAGGTTCCCACACCGAGCTTGCCTCATCCTCCCTCTTCCATTTCCCCGCGTGGACTCGCACATTCTGAAATATGTCTGAAGGGGAGAGATCCTCTGAGAGTTCAGATCAAGAGCAAAGCCCGCTGGTGCCTTCCACTCTCTCCCGCCCACACCTCCTCTGTGTGATGGTGAGGCTGACCACTCATGAGGTGTCTTAGCTCCACCTAAGTCAGTTTTCTTACCCTTTTTCTTACCCTGCGTGTAAGTGAAGCTAAGTTAAGCTGGCAATTTTTGAACCTATTATTGGGGGACCTGTGCCGGAGGCTGGCACTCAGTTAAAGTTGTTGAGGGCTAGTGACAAATAAGACATGGCTCCTTACACAGAACTAGGAAAAACCAGTCAGTGAAAACCCAGGCCTAGCCACAACGTGATATAGCCAGAATGTGAAGTCGTTTGTGGGTAAAATTTGGAAGACCATTTTATTTCCTTGACGCTGTCCTGCCCCTCTTGACCAAAGTTCATCTCGTGGTTTGTGAGTTTCCTGGGGTTAAAGGCACTGACCTGAGGGTGCTAGGCAGTCTGCCTCATTTGAATTAGATAATCTTGGGAGAATTATTTAAGTTCTCTAGCCTCACAATGTTGCCTATATAATGAGAATTCTAATACCAATTGCTCTGAGCTTTAGATAAGATTGTGTTTTCAAAGCATTTAGCACAGGGCCTAGCCACACAGTAAGTGCTTGGTGTTATCATCTTTGTCATTCTGGCTAGAGTTTTATGCTGAGGGGCATCTGAGCTGTTTGCTTCACCTAGAGTAGAAGTCTCTCTGCTCCCTTTCCTGGCTTATTTTGCCCCTTGGACTATCAGAAATTTTGCTGTGACCTGAGGTGGCACTTGACATTATTTTTCTGTACACAGTAGGAGACTCTGAGGATGAAATGGAAAATTGTCCTTGTACACAGGAGCATGTGTGTGACTTCACAGACTATTTATCAAATAAGCATATCGACATACATAAATCAGCACCATTTTCTACAGTGAGCAAAGAGGCATGATAAAATGTACAAGGCCTGTTATAAACATTAAAGTCGCTGTCCTGAGGCCATTGTCAGCCCCTGCCATAAGAGAGAGGGCAGTAGGGATGGCTGAACTGAGAAAAGTGGGCACTAAGCAAGGACTTGGAAGTTTCAGCACCTTCCATTTTTGAAGCTCACACAAAAACAAACTTCACCTTCTACTCTATGTCTCCTTTCTCATTTAGATTGGTCTTACTTTTGTCACTGTAGTATTGATCATTAAGCCTGGCATTTAACAGTGTCTGTGAACTTTTGTGAGATGAGCGAATTCATGCAGAATGAGCTTCAAATTCCATTTATTTGTCTGCTCTTTCCAAATTCACACTATATTTCAAAAAACAAACAAACAAAAACCTAGGACAACATACACCAAAATTCGACAGAGAGCACTGGTTACTTTAAGGTGCTGGAATTTGGAGGTGCTATTTTTTTCTTTACGCTATTAGACTTTTGTGAGTTGGACAGAAATTAATTCTATCTGGAAAAGTTTGATGTTACTTGTCAAGTGAAAGACACTGGCCTGTCTAGGCGAAGGAGCAACATGCTATGTGCTGCAGCTTTAGAAACTTCAACATGACGCTGGTTTGCAGCATTGCCCTTGGCTTATCGTGTCAGCCGCCACACGGATCATAGTTGATATGCCTTTGTTGTCCAAATTACATCATTTTTTTCATGGAACATTGATAACTTAGGGACCTTGACTGCATTCAGCCTTCCTATTAAGGGACGGGCATGACCAAACCCAGAAGACTGGGAAGCAGAGACATTATGCCTTTGATCTAAGTTTTAAGTTTCTGTACTCTGCTCTTCTGCAATCTAACGTGAAAGGTCTTAGCTCAGAGTAACTTATTCCCTCCCAGCCCTATGATAAATGCTCACCAATATAAGCAATCAGCATGAGTCAGGACGCCTAATTATGTTTAGTTTACAAGCAATGCCATTCCTATTGCCTTTGGAAATTTTCATTTTTTCTCCTTTCCCTTTTTGGAACTGTTCCGGTGACTGGTTGTTCACAATGATGATATACATGCTTCTAACAATATATGTAGTCTCCAGGCTATGCTGTTTCCAAAATGTCTATGATATTGCTATGAGCATTATGGCAGCTAAAAATAAGTTCAGCCAATACGTCCCTCTGAGA
>PVJA010040400.1:0-18530 GCA_004027025.1 Myocastor coypus | reverse complement strand
CAGGGTCTCACTATGCAGTTCAGGCTGGCCTTGAGCTCACTTTTGTAGCCCCGGCTGGTCTCGAACTCACACCGATCCTTCTGCCTCAGCCTCCCAAGTGCTGGGATTACAGGCATGTGCCACCATGCCCGGCTCATGTTATTCATTTTTAAAAAGGAAGAAATTCTAATGCATGTTACAACATGGGTGAAACTTGAGGACACATACCAACTGAAGTAGGGCAGTCAATAAAAAAAGCAATTACTGTTTGATTTCATTAGTTTCAAGGAACTAGAATAGTGTAACTTTTTAGAGGCAGAAAGTTAAAAAGTAGTTGCCAGGAGTGAGTAAAAGTTTGTTGCTTATCTTGCATGGAGTTTCAGTTTTACAAGAGTTGTAGAGACTAGTGCACAACATGTGAATATACTCAACACAGCTGAACAATATACATAAGAATGGTGAAGATGGTACAAGTTGTGTTATATGTATTTTACCAAAAATAAACATCTTAAGTGATTTGAACAATGAATTAAACTTTAGCCCATAAGATGGATTAGAGATATTTAGAAGGATGTTTCACCCAAATAAAGTGGTACTAGAAACTTCAACTAGGTGGATGAGATATAATAGAAGGGCAGAGAGAGATGCTAGTGACTTGGAGCTGTGGCACATGGTCTTTCTCAGATCTCCTTACTGAATCTACCTGCATCATTGGACTTGGGATTGCTTTTTTATTTTTATAATGCTATTATTTTCCTCTCTTTAATATTTACTTTTATAACCAAACATGGTGGTACACATGTGTAATCCCAGCAGTTAGCAGGCTGAGGCCAGAGGATCACTGCAAATGCAAGGTCAGCCTATGCTATATAGTACATCTGAGGCCAACCTGAACTGCCTAGTGAGACCCCATCTCAAAACAACAGTGAAAAATTTGCTTTTATCAGTGTTGTCTTAGCCTCTACATGTCTAAGGAGCCAGGATCCTGCCTCTTAGTCCCTTGAGTATAGCATCCAGCTCCCAGCATTACAGAAAGATAGCTTAATAAATGCCTCTTGAGCTGGTGTGATATCTCAGCAGACTAAAGGGTCTTCTTAGTCAAGCTCAGAGACCAGGGTTTCATCCCCAATACTGCATGCATGCCTGCCTGCCTCCCCGGTCTGCTAAGCTGGCGACCAAGTCCCGGCATGGTGACACATGCCTGTAATCCCAGAACTGGGGAGGCTGAAAACAGGAGAATCACAGGAGGTCTGAACTGCATAGTGAGACCCTGTACCAAATACATTTTTAAAAAATAAAAAATAAATAAATGCCTCTTAATACATATTGTTTAGGCAGCAATAATTGCAAAAGAATATTGGTCTGGTTTTTATATCAATTTTAATTTTCATGATCATATGATAGGTTAGAGAGTTTTATTAATGTCTGAAGTATTTAAATATGAATTGTTTCTGAATAAAATTTGAAGCCTAAAACTATGGTAAAAATCTATAAGTGAGTGTGTCATGTGAAACTGATGAGATCTTCAACCCTTTATGTCCTGACAGCTTGTGGTCATCAGTGATCCCCACATCAAGGTAGATCCTGAGTACTCAGTGTATACTAAAGCCAAAGAGCAAGGCTTCTTTGTGAGAACTCACGAAGGGGGTGACTTTGAAGGAGTGTGCTGGCCCGGTACGATATCATTTTATATTTACTTATTCATGTGTTCAATTCCAATTAATGAATAGTACATGGCTGTCATTCTTGTGCCTTGTAGATGTCCCTTACTTCTCTAGCTACATTTTAAGCATCTTTAAGAAACAGATGGCATTGCCCTCTTAGTATCTTTCATAACATCCAAAGCATAACTTTCTTTGGAAGAATTTCAGTCAATAATCAAATGAATAAATGTCAAGTTAGCAAGTCTCAATGACATGCTATTTTTCTAACTGAACAGACATGAGAAATAAGAAAGGAGCCAGACATGTTGGTACATGCCTGTAATCCCAGCACTCGGGAGGCTGAGGCAGGAGGATTATTGCAAGTTTTAGACCAGCCTGGGCTACAAAGTGAGCTCAAGGCCAGCCTGAACTGCACAGCAAGACCCTGTCTCAAAAAGACAAAAAAAAAAAGCAAGCAAGCAAGCAAGCAAGCAAGCAAGAAAGAAAGAAAGAAAGAAAGAAAGAAAGAAAGAAAGAAAGAAAGAAAGAGAAAAGGCATGCAAAAAGGGGAGGAAGAAAGGAAAATGTTTCCTGAAGGCTGTCTCTTGTGATTATTCTCTGCTTTTTTAGGATATGATTTTGACTTCCCAAACTTTCATGAGTTACCTCCGATGCCTCTGGCAGCTATAGATTTTTCATTTCAAAAGTTATTAGTATAACCAAGTATGTTGGGACATCTCACAATCCCAGTATTGTGGAGAAGTTGAGACAGGAGGATTGCTGTGAGTTCAAGGCCAGTCTGGGCTACATAGTGACTTCAAGTCCAGCCTATACTACATAGTGAGACCCTGTCTCACAAACAACAGGGTGTGGTGGCACACACCTGTAATTTCAGCACTCTGGAAGCTGAGATAGAAGGATTGTTACAAGTTTGAGACCAGCCTGCGCTACAAAATGAGCTCAAGGCCAGCCTGAACTATTACAAGAACCTGTCTCAAAAAGACAAATAAACACACACACACACACACAAATTATTAGTTTAAGCTGTGTGTGGTGGTATACACCGGTGTTGCCAGCACTTGAAAGGCTGAGGCAAAAGGTCACCTAGAGTTTGAGGCTAGCCTGGACTATACACTGAGTTCAAGACCATCTCTCAGAAAACAGACAGACAGAAAAAGTTATTTAAGGGGCCGGTGAGATGGCTCAGTGGTCTAAAGTACCTGCTTAGGCAAGCTTAGGCAACCATAGGGACCTTGGTTCAATCCCCTGCACTACATGCTGTGCCAGCCCCACCCCCAGGGGGCAGGCTGAGCTGGCCATAAAAGATATATTTAAAAAAAAAAAAAAGAAAAGAAAGAAAAAGTTATTTAAAGCCATGGTGGGAACTTCCCTAAAACAAAAAGAAATTACCCCTTTGTTATACTATAGAACTCTATCAGAGGCTCACACAACGTATAAGAAAACAGGCCTTTCCTTTCTCTCCTAGAACCAATGGAACAGATGTCTCTGTTCTCTTCAAAAACTGAGGGGCCACTAAAGGTTACTTTCATGCCTTACTTGGACTGTCCTAGACCAGTAAAGGACAGACTCTGTCTTGATGCTTGTTCATTGGCATTCCCCTAGGACTCCAGTGTTGGATGGTCTGGTCATTGTCCCTAGGGTCCAGCATTACCTTTCTTCACTTCTTACAAATGATGCCTCTCTCATCTCTCTTTTGTGCTTGATGCAAGGTACCCATTGATTATGTAGTTCTTGCATCCAATATCTTCTTTATAACATATCCTCCTGGGAAGACCACTGCTCCTAACAGGCTGTCTACTGCTCTGCCTCAACAGGTCTCTCCTCTTACCTGGATTTCACCAATCCCAAGGTCAGAGACTGGTATTCAGGTCTTTTTGCTTTCCCTGCTTATCAGGTTTGTTTCTGTTCTTTTACTCTTTCTTAGTTAACTTTAAAAAAAGAAACAAAAAAGTGACTGGATAGAACTCTGCTTCACTGAGAAACTCTTGATGTGTGATGCCTGTATGAAAAGCCATCGGTGGCCACCCGAGTAGATTTGGGCAGTGCTATAAGAGGTACCATGTGCACAACTAAATACACAAAAGTTGTGACCCCTGCATCCATTATGATAGATGTATTATATTTTTAAATTACAAAATACATTTTATTATAAAATAGTATTTGTTCTGTAGCTGCTAAAGAGATGTGTTAAGTGTGAAAATACACAGTGTCACTAGCAATAAAGTATTTATTTTATAATCTTACGAGAATCATAGAGAACTGAAAAAGCTGTATTTCCAAACCCAGAGAACTGTTTTCAACCAATATGAGCAATTGATAGTAATGCTTTTGGTGATGGTGATAGTGAACACATATTGAATGCAACCTATGTGGCAAGCACTGTGCTATACTATTTGGGGGTTTGTTGTTGTTGTTTGTTTGTTTTTGGTGTTTTTGAGACAAGGTCTTGCTATGTGGTTCAGGCTGGCCTTGAGCTCACTTTGTAGCCCAGGCTGGTCTGGAACTTGAAACAGTCCTCTGGCCTCAACTTCCCAAGTGCTAGGGTTACAGATGTACACTATCACATCTGGCTATTCTATACTATAATACCATTTTTTCTTCACAATAACCTTCTGAAGGTGGAACTCTGATTAAATCTAACTCCACAGACAAGGAAATTAAGGCATGAAGAATTTAAAAACCTACCATGGTTATACATCCAGTAAGTGATTTACCTAAGATTTAAACTCATTTGTTTGCCTGCCAACCCGAATCTTAACTTCTGAATTTTTTACTTACCTTCTAAACACTAATTTATGAGTATTAATATTATAGCAAGCAACTTAAAATAGGGATAGATGACTCTTGAGCCAAATGCAGTCATGTTTATTCACTCACAAATCATCTATGGCTCTACTATGATAGAAATAAGTAATTAGGAGATATTATAGCCTCCAAAGTAAGACATATTTACTGTTTGATTTTTTTTAAGAGTAAAAAGTAGCAGAAACAAAAATAGAAAAAAAAAAAAAACAGTCACAGGTAACAGTACATATAGTACAGAATTTCAAAACAAGATTTCAAAACAATGGTTGCATTACATATTTTCATCATCAAATCAGCATAGATCAACAGACATAGGTGTGTAAGACTGTTTGGTGTTTTACCAGAAAAAAAAAAAAAACTTGCTAATTCCTGCCTTAGAAGGTGCTGAAGAACAGTAATGTACATATTTGGAAACTACATGCTCATATTCATGGAAGCACACTCATTTAGAAATGTAAGGAGTGGAAAGAAAACAGTTAATCCATTTCCCAGTATTTGTCAGATTCCCTACGGCATGGATGAAGTAGCATATTTCTTCTGTGGTATTCCACAAGGCAAATTAGGCTTTGTGAGCAGGTATTGCAAGGAGCAAGGCATTGAGAAAATAAAGGAATGATCTGCCAAAGGCAGAGATTCTATAAAAAGGATTATAACCACATTAACTGGATAACTCATCTGTTCCTTTCTACTCTAAATTGAACTATTCTGTGTAAAGCACAAATCATGCTAACAGATAACTAAACTATTAAAGTTTTTTGAACATTAGAAAAAGGTCTCCTATGTAATGTATAGCTATAATTGTCTTTGCTTAAGAATTATAGCAGATGATGAATGATCTAGAGCCTCACTGTGAATATTCACAACTTTTCTGATAGAGGTTCTCCAGAGAAAGTTATGTGAACTTGTTGGGCAATATATACTTCACAGACAGTACGGTACAGCATTCTTTCACCCAATATATATTTACTGAGACCTTTCTGTGAACCAAGTAATGTTCTAGGTGTTTGGTATTTGCCATTGAACAAAACAGACAAAATTCCCTGACCAATTATTGCATAGTGAAAAGGTAAATTAAATAGGGTAGGAAAAAAGAGTGTGAAATGCTATCTTATTCCGTACCGGTACTTGGAAACGTTTTTAATGATTAGGGTTTACTTCCTAGGGATCTACAGATATTCTGTTCATATGGAATGACATGAATGAGCCTTCAGTCTTTCGAGGGCCAGAGCAAACTATGCACAAGAATGCCATTCATCATGGAAACTGGGAGCACAGAGAACTTCACAACATCTATGGCTTTTACCAGGTATTATCCAAAAAACAATCCAACTGAACTCAGGTACTCTGCCCCAGTGGGCTAAAGTCATTTAGTTTTTAATAGTTAAATGTATGGTCATGTTTCTATGTGTCTTTTCTGACAACTACAGTCGTCTTAGGTTATAACTAATATGAGACTTTTTATTGTATCTCTGCTTTTCATTCCATAATGAACTTAAATTTTTTAATGTATTCTAAGATTAATGAAACAAATACCTTTGTTGGGGGGCCCATTAGCATATTGCATTTGATACTGTCTCAAAATGTTAATAATGTAATGTGGCTTGTGAGCTGGTGGTCAACTTGTTACATATACCTAAACTGAACTGGGGTGGTGCTAGCAGTGAGAGGCTGATCTGAGGATTGTTGCCCACAGCCTAAGAGGCAGAACTGGAGAAGCTTTTGAGAGGTGGTTAGGGAACTTGCCCAGAGAAGCTGTTGGGAGCTGTTGGAAGCTGCTACTTCTCTTGGGCTATTCTGCTGAGGGACCTTATCATGCTGACTTTCCTGGTGAACTTGGTTGTTCTCATAGGAGGAGAAGCTCAGGACCTTTAGAGAATGGCTGAGAATGGCTATTGCTCATTTTGGAAAGTTCTGGCCCTCACTTTGAGCATAGCTTCCTGACTCCAGAGGGGAAAGTGATGTGCTACTCAGTTGCCTGGAGAAGTCTGTCATGTTTCTTTTTTTTTTTTTTTTTGCGGGACCGGGGTTCAAACTCACGACCTTGCACTTGCCACGCAGGCACTTGTGCCTCGGAGCTATCTCCCCAGCCCCAATCTGTCATGTTTCTTGATAGGAGCTCAGGTGTTCTCATTTTTGGAGGTGCTTGGAACCTCACTGCTGCTTAAGATGGCTGTGGTACCTTCAGGGGTCCTCTGATTCTTACCTTGAGCATTGCTTCCTAGCTCCAGTGCAGATCCCTCAGCCTGTTAGCACAGATCCTTCATCCTGCTGGCACACACTTTCTAGCTTCCACTGCAGATCTTTGTGCCTTCTCAGTACAGATCCCCAAAAGTGCAGATCTCAAGTCTGCATGCATGAGACATTGTTGTCAGCTCTAGGCCTCCAATTGGACTTGTGAGTGGCATTGTTATGGGCTGTAAGTCTTCAGCTGGACTCATGCAGGACATTATCATGGGATCCAGGTCCTCAGCTGGATTTTTTTAGTCCTTACTGTGTGAAAAGTTTTCCTACACTCCCTTTTTATATGATTCTTGGGGTGATTCATTATAAAATTATCTTATAAAATGCATTGTATTGTTCCCCTCACAAAATCCCAACTATGACATGTAGGTAGTATATAAATATACTAATAAAGGTAATTAAAACAAATGTTTTTAAATTTCACAAATATTCAAATACAAGAAGTTTATCATTCATACTAAAGGAGCAAGATTTAGAATACAGTTATGTAATTTCAGTTAGTATGCTTTTCAAATGTATAAAGTTTTCATTAAGGATTTACCCTTTTCAATAGAGATGGTAGAGTTATATATTATTTGCCAGTCACACCATGTTGCAAGGAGCAAGGCATTCAAAAATTGCAAAATCACTTGCCATAATTTATACTGTTGGTTCTTTGTTATTTTTAGAATTTCACTGTATTCCCATGGCTCTCCTACCAACTGGTATTTTCCAGTGGGAGCTGCTGACTACAGATAGCACAGTTTTCAAGTAGTATGTGTTTACTTCTCTAACAGCCTATTAATACAGCTGCAAACTGCTTTAACTAATTATCTTATATAGGCTAAGGCCAGTCATTTACCCTATTTGAATTTTTTTCACCAACAAAAATATACTTGTATCAGAGATTATAAGATTGCATAAGAATTATTATAAAATGCCTAGTTATAATAAGCACTGAATAAAAATGCAAACTGATTACCTTTTTAAAAAAATGTATTTAGTATGGGGTCTACAGGGTCTCACTACACAGGTTGGACTTGTAGTGATCCTTCCTGTTTTTCAGCCTCCCAAGTGCTAGGATTGCAAGCGTGTGCCATCATGCCCAGTCTCAATTGCTGTTTCAGCATGCCCCTGAGGTGGGGCTGGCATGGCAAGCTAGGCCCCACATCTGCCTAAGCAGACTCGTCATTCCACTCAGCTATCTGGCTGGCTGTCCTTTTTTTTTTTTTTTTTGAGTTCTGGGGCTTGAACCAGGTCCTCACAAATGCTAGGCAAGTGCTCTACCACTGAGCTACCTCTCTAGGCCTGTTTGCTGTCATTTAATTGAGATCATCAAAAACATTTTTCATTCTTTAATGGGGAAATTAGATTGGTTTCATTGTATTGTGAAAATTATTTGATGGATTTTAATGTTTTCCATTTCACATTTTTTACTATTTACTTTTTGCATGCTAAGTAGCTTATTGACGGTGTTGGTACAGTGCCCTAAACTTACTGAACATTTTCTCCATTGACTTTACAGCAAATGGCTACTGCAGAAGGACTTATACAGCGATCTAAAGGGAAGGAGAGGCCTTTTGTTCTTTCACGTTCCTTCTTTGCTGGATCACAAAAGTATGGTAAGATAGCTGTATCATCAGACTAAAAAAAACAAGTGTGTTATCTGTCTTTAGGATCATTTTTATGCTGCCTATGTATTGATGATGCCCCTGAAGTGAACTGCTGTTTTGTTCTATTTTGTTTTGGTTTTGGTTGATACTAAGGATTAAATGCAAGAAGTGCTGAGCTATCTCCCAGTCCTTTTTTAGAAATTGTATTTTGAGATAGGTTTCACTATGTTGTCCAGAGGACCTCAAACATGTGATCATCTTTCACAGCTTTTATTCTGATGACATAGTCATCTCTGATCTTGTCCCTTGGGTTGATCAAAACCAGGGAGATATACCTCTAACATATTCCTCAGCCACCTGTTCTACTTAGTAATGTGCTGAAAATAGACCTGGCTCTTGTTTGTGGTCAGGGTCATCTATAACTGGATGTAGTTTGTTAGCTAATGTAGCAACTTAATGTAGTCAACTTAACCACCCTGTAGCAGGAAGGCTATTTTAAGTCCCCTGTTCTTATTTAAGTAACATATAATTATAAATAACTAATTTGAAGAATATTTCTTCCTGTATCACATATTATCAGGCCTTCCACACAACCCCTAAAAAACAGCCCCTGTGATACTTAGCTAAAGGCCAAAGCATTATCATTGCAGGAAGTGATTTATGTGCATAGATTCTTACTATAGCATTAGTCCTTGAATCAGAAACAGAGAGAGAAAAGGAGAGAAAGAGACTGAGAAAGGGGATGAAGAAAAAAAGAGGTGAAGAAGGAGAAGGATGAGGAAGAGGAGGATGACGAGGACAAGGAGGAGGGGATAAGAAGTAGAAGGAAGAGAAAAAGAGGAGGAGGAGAAATATTTAACAGTGTAACAAGCTAACTGTGGTGGCACACACCTATAATCCCAGCACTTGGGAGGTAGAGGGAGGAGGATTGCTGTGAGGTTAAGACCAGTCTAGGATACATGGTGAGTCTAGGACCAGCCTGAACAGCAAACTGTCTCAATGCCCCCCACAAAATGATAAAGATGTAACAAATGTGGTTTATCCATGTACTACTATAATGAGTTTCAAAATGTTAGCTTAAGTCAGATATGGTGGCACACATCTGTAATCCCAACACTTTGGAGGCTGAGGTAGGAGGATCACCATGAGTTGAGGCCCACCTGTTCTACATAAGGGGGCTCAAGGCCAGCCGGCACTTCATAGTGAGACCCTGCTTCAAAACAACAACAAAGTTAGCTTTAGTGGCATGAAGAAATGTTTGTGACATTATGATAAATGAAAAAGGAATGGCATATATTTCCCAGTGTTATAAAACATACATGTAATACAGTAATCTAAATCAATAAATAACCAGGTGAAGTACAAAAAATTAGTACCTTAGGATTGTGATTTTAGTCTTTTTACCTGTCTTTATTTTCTGTATTTTATACAAGTATCATTTTCCATAATACTAAAAATGTTTTGCTAAAAATGTATTTGAATGAAAAAGTTTCTAAGCAGCAGCTTTAAAGGATGACAGGAGATGAGACTACTATTACCTTTTATCTCTTAAATGCTTGCCATTGTGTTTTGGGATTTTTCAAGGGGAACAATATAATATAAGACATATACCTAATAAGATTATTTATAATAGTCACCCAAAGAATCACATACAGAAAGAGAATGCAGGAAATCATCCACACACTAAAGATCAAAGAATCCTGCTGAGGGCCTAGATCCTAATGTCCTGCATGAGTCCACCTGAAAACCTAGAGCTCATGACAGTGCCTCCCAAAAGTCCAACTAGAGGCCTAGAGCCCATGACAATGTCTCATGCAAGCCTGATACAGGGATCTGCACTGGGAAGGCCCTAAGGTCAGTGATAGAAGCTAAACAGTCTGTGCCAACAGGACAAAGGATCTGTGCCAACAGACTGAGGGATCTGAACTAGAGTTCAGAAGCAATGCTCAAAATAAGAACCAGAGCTCTCCAAAAAGTACCACAGTCATCCTTAGCAAAAGTGAAGTCCTGAGCTCCTCTGGCACTAAGAAAAGATGAGTTCCCATTGGGAAAGCCCACATGACAAGCTTCTTCAGGAGTCTGAGCAGCGCACCATCTTCCCCTCTAGACCAGGAAGCAATGGATGCTCAAAATGAGGACAGAACTCTCCCAAAGTAAACAGTAGCCATAAAACTCTCCCAAAGTAAACAGTAGCCATTCTCTGTGACAATGAGGTACCAAGTTCCTTCAACAATGAGAGCATCTGAGTTCTCAAGAAATCCAGCATGACAAGCTCCTACAAGAAAGCCAGTAGCTATCAACAGCTTCTCCACAGTGTCACTAACAGCCTTCTCCAGTCTTGCTTCTTATGCTGGTGGCAGTGATCCTCAGGTGGGCCTCCCACACCCAGCACCACACTAGTTCAGTTCAGCTGGGCCTTACAGGTAGGCCACTACTTGTCAATGCATCACGCTCACCCATTTCCTGTTCTTCAGTACTCTGTATGGAGCAATCACCGTTGCTCAGTATGTAGCAAGACATGGTAGAAAACTCTATTTTGTTTAGTTATACACTCAGATTGGTAACCAGAGGGAGCTTCTGGCAATCATACAAGACAAGAAGACATCTACATGCTTATATGAGCTTTCTTGAGAATGTCACCAATCAAATTTGTAGTTGTATATGTATCTCTCTTGAAGTGAAGGTGAAATTACAAGAACACTATTGAAAAATCCTTTGAAAGAAAAAAAATATTTTTCTTGGAAGGTTATAAGTTCAAAATTTCTGTAGAAAATTAAAAATATTTACTAAAACTAGTTTGATAGAAGATAGACAAAAATAAGAAATACCCGAAGTACAGTAAAAGAAGATTTTTCTTTTCCTTTTACATATCATTTTAGTGATATACAATCTATCTTCATAAACACTTACCAGCTATAAAGAGAAAAATAACCCTGGCTTTGTAGCAAGACTTCCTGTGTAGCTGGGGAGATAGCTCCGTAACATAAGAGCTGCCCAGCAAGTGCAAAGTTGTGAGTTCAAACCCCAGTCCTAAAAATAAAAAAATTAAATTAAATTAAAAAACCTCTCTTTTGGAATATCTTCATAGAATATAGACCTAAGTTACAAAAGCTAAAACAAATAAGCAAAGCTACTTTAGGAGAAAATCTTTTTTTTTTTTTTTGACTGGCTTAGGCTGCCCTAAGAATGGGTGTGGGGATCAAATGACCGTCCCCAATGCCTGACTGGGATTGCTGCTCTAGGCACTTATACCACTGAGCTAACCCAAAAGCCCCTTGAGGAGAAAATCTTTTGATTTTGAAATTGAAAAAGATTTCTTGGCTAGAACATTGAAAGCATGAACTATAAAAGAGAAAAGTTATAAATGAGAATTCCTCAAATCACTTCCTTAGTTGGCTAAAGTAGATAGTTGTTGAAGCAAAGAAACCTGAGAGAACTTTTCTAGTTTTGGGATTTTTGTTTATGGTTGTAACATGGAGATGTGAGATTTTCAAGTCATCGAACTCTACCTAAAATAGATACATTACTACATGTAAATTATATATCTAGAAGTTCCTCCTTCTTAGGCATGGTGGGACATGCCTATAATCTAAGCACTTGAGAGGCTAAGGCAGGAGGATTACAACTATGACAATAACCTGAGCAACTTAGGCCCTCTCTGAAAATTAAACTGTTAGCCAGGCATGAGGGGCCTGTCTATAATCTAGCATTCAGGGGGCTGAGGCAGGGGGATCACATTGAGTTTGAAGTCATCCTGGACTACAAAATGAGTTTAAGTCCAGCCTAAACTGCATAGTGAGACCCTATCTCAAAAAAAAAATTTAATTGTTTAGAAAAGGACAATGGAGGTACAGCTTAGTGGTGGAGCACTTGCCTAGCATTGGTAGAGAACTTGCTTAACATGCATAAGACTAAGTTCAATCCACATTACTTAAAAAAAAAAATTCTCACAAAGTCAGACTTGAATTGTACTTCAAAAATAAGTACAATTTCAGAATATTTTCATAGCTTATTTTATGGATTTTAATGACTTTTTCACATTAGAAAATTGGTACTTTTTAATTGTAAGCAACCTTGAATTTACTTAAAGGTAAAATATCTTTTCCTCTTTATTAATTTATCTTTTACAAGTAAGAAATCTAAATATGAAATTGAGTGTAAGGACTGATTTGCATTTTTAAAAACCACTTTATTACTGGTGACCAAAGGTGCAGTGTGGACTGGTGACAACACAGCAGAATGGAGTTACCTGAAAATTTCCATCCCAATGTTACTCACTCTCAGCATTACTGGGATCTCTTTTTGTGGAGGTAAGACAAGACCTGGACTAAGCTAAAAATGTGTTTTTGTCAAAGCCAGTCAAAGAAAATGGAAGAAAGTAGAGAAAGGAGTGGAAGAGGAGCTTCAGATTTGCTTGTGTCTTGTCTGGACTGATGATGGGAAATGAGCTTGTCAGGACAGCCAGAGTGCTTCCTTCCATTGCTTTCTTACCACTTCCTCCTGAGACACACTTGATAACTAAGTTTCTCTTTCTGTAACATACAGAGATATGACCAAAATATATGTATTTACATTTTTAAAAGTTATTTCAGTAACAGACACATTGTTGTTAATAACCCTCAACATATTCCCCCTTGCTTTGAACACATCTGTCTCATCATTCTTGCTACTTTCTGAAGAAGGTCTGGGATTCCCCTTTCATGAATGTCTTTATAAGGTGTAATGAAAAATACAGTGAATGCTGCTGCTAAGCACCATACAATAGAAAGGAAAATTCTTAGAAACATTCTGGTGTGTCCTTGCCCACCTTACTTACCAGATCTGGCCCCCTGCAATTTTTCCTCAAGTCATGTGACCATGAAAAGTAAATGTTTTCAGTTGACTGAGGATATTGAAGGAGCCACCACACAACTAAAAACACTCACAGAAAAGGATTTCCAGAAGTGCTTCAGAAAGTAGCAAGAATGATGGGATAAGTGAGGAACAGTATTTTGAGGGGGGTTAATGGCAATGTGTCCATCTTGGTCACCTTTTTGTCCCTGAGACTCAGTTCTCCATACCCATAATTTAAGAGGGAAGACTTATTTTGACTCAAGTTCTCAGTCCACAATCTGCTGGTTTCAAGGCAGAATGCCTTAGAACAGGGCATCACAAAGGAAAAATTACATGCATGGCAGCCAGAAGGCAGAGACAGGAGAGGAACCAGGAGAGGAACCAAGAAGGGAGATCTACCTGGTCACATTCACAGTGATCACATCTTCTGGCCGACCCCACCTCCTAACAGCAAGTTAGCTACAGTGCTCCATAATCAAATCATCTCCTCAAACGTGAGGCTTTGGGGACCATTTTTATTCTCTCTAAAGTGTCTTTTACTGCAATAAATTTTAAAAAGATTTTTAAATATTCAGTATATTTTCCAGTCATGGCTCATTTTTATTTTGTTTTGTCTTTTTGGGATAGGGTCTTGCTATGCAGTTTAGGCTGGCCTCAAGGTCACTTTGTAGCCCAGGCTGGTCTCAAACTTACAGTGATCCTCTTGCCTGAGCCTCCTGAATGCTGGGGTATTTTAGAAAGCGAGACAATATGATGACTTACAAAGAATTTTATCAAATCAAAAGTTAACCTAGAGCCGGGCGTGGTGGCGCACGCCTGTAATCCCAGCACTTGGGAGGCTGAGGCAGGAGGATCAGTGTGAGTTCAAGACCAGCCTGGGCTACAGAAGTGAGCTCACAGCCAGCCTCAACTGCATAACGAGACCCTGTCTCAAAAAGACAAAAAAAAAAAAAAGTTAACCTAGAAAGGGTCCACAAGATAGCTCACTGGTCTAATGCCTACTTAGGCAAACACAAAGACCAGGGTTCAGTCCTGGGCACTACATGCAACACCAGCCCCAGCCCCAAGTACACTAAGCCAGCCACCAAGACTGGACATGGTGGTACATGCCTGTAATCCCAGCGCTGGGGAGTCTGAAAACAGGAGGATCACTAATAGTCCGAGTTGTATAGTGATACCCTGTACCAAATACATAAATAAATAATTTTTTTTAAAGTTAGCCTAGGGTAAGGGATAGAGCTCACTTGCCTAGGAGGCTGAGTTCAATTCTCAGCACTGCAAAAAATAAAAAATAAGCCTTAGAGAAATCCTTTCCACTTAGCAAATTTAAAATTCTGTGGCTTTTAGATAAATACTGGCTTTAACTGGCTTTTAGATAGATACACTTTTGAGAAAAATAAATTTAGTGAATTGGCTCTGATAAACTGCCTTCCCCAGATCCTGAGATCTGCAGATAGAGATTGCTAACTGAAAGGTTGTCAGCAGAACCCACAGTTCCAGATATTTTCTGCAGGAACAGAAACAAATCACTGTTTTTTTTTTTGTTTGTTTGTTTTGTTTTAATTATGTATTTTTTCTTGTTTCAGCACTTTTGTTTGTCTACTTATTTTTATGGCCGGCTCAGCCTGCCCTCAAGGCAGGGCTGGCACAGCATGTGGTGCCAGGGATCAAACCACGGTCCCTACAGCCACCTGCAGGTGCTTTAGACCACTGAGCCATCCTGCCAGGCCCCCCAAATCACTGTTTTGATAATTAGTATTTTTTAATGGAGGATAGATTTGTTTGGCTTGCAGCTTGTAGAGGTTTAGCCCATGATCCACTATCTCCAAGGCAGATAGCAGACAGGCATCACTGCAGAGGAGAAACAGCTCATGGTGGCCAGAAGGTAGCAAAGCAAGCAAGGGAGAAGACAACCCTCTTTCTGTCCCTTATATTGTATCTAGGCTACTGGGGTTAGGGAAGTGCCAAACCCAGTGTATTGATTTAGTAGTGACATCCCCTCATTCCCAGTTCATCCACTCTAGATCCAGCCACTTCTGAAAAAGCCCCACCTGTGACTACATGAGTGTTGGGGGGCACAGCAAGACCCAAGCCATAACACAAAAGGATTGTTATTTAATTGCCCTTAGTTCTAATGCTCCTGCCCCAGCCTCCTGGCTGCTAGAATCACAGGTGTGCACCTCAGTCATGCCCAGCAGATTTTATGAGGAAAAAGGGAACATGAGGTAATGCAAAGGAAAGGTATGTGGTGACCTTCAGAGGATATTCTTCTTTCTCTCAGTTGGACATTCCTGTGGTTGCAAATGACCTGCAGTCCTTAGTCCTTTAAGTAAACACACTATTCTCATGCAAGTTAATCCTCATCTTCCTCCAGTTCTTCCTCCTCTTCTTCTCTTCTTCCTCTTCTTCCTCTGCCTCCTCCTCCTTCTTCTCCTTCTCCTTCTCCTCGTCCTTCTCTCCTCTCCTTCTCCTCCTCTTCCTCCTCATTCTTCTTGATTGAACTCAGCTCTGCTGTACCACTGAGCTACATACCCAGCACTTCTGTTTTGAGACAAGACCTCACAGAGTTGCTGAGACAGACCTGCTATCTCAGCTTACTATTACAATGTTCTTTTAATTAGAGAACAGAATTAGCAAGTCTTGGTCAATAATTTGATGGTTTGTTTGAAGACCACCAAGTGTTCTCAGTTCAGAAAAACTAAAAAAAAAAAAAAAAGATTAGTAGTCCAGGGGCCAGCATTTTTTTTGTTTGTCCCCTTTCTGTAATGGTTGATTCTGGTATTTAATATCTTAGACCTTTTTTTTTTTTTTTTTTGACACAAAGTGTCATTATGTAATGCAGGCTGGTTTTGAACTTACTATGTAGCTTAGGCTGGCTTCAGGAGAATGTAGCCATTCTCCTGCCTCAGCCTCCTGAGTGCTGGGACTACAGGCATGTAGTCCACCATGTCCATTGCAGCTGGGGTCCCATCTTAGCTTGGTGTCAATCTTCTTGGCCCACAGATGATTCTATGCCCAGGTAAGGGTTGTATCTGTGGGGTTCTCAGTTATATCCATTCAAGACAATGGCTGGAGACATCTGGATGTAGCTGAATGTCTCTTATCATATTTCTTCAACATCTAAGAGGCATAAGGTCTTATAAATTCAGGGCTAGTGTACACTGCCCAGCTCCTAGATTGAGAAACTGAGAAGAGATCTGACCCAAAGGACAGAACCAGAAGATCAATCTTCTTTCTCCTTTTATTTCCTATTTGGCATCTGGAGGCCCAGGTGCAGCATCATGGTTCATAGCAAAAAATGGCTTGTGAGCCCCAGACTATCCCCAAAGAAAACACAGGTCATGCTTTTAATGACCAGCAGGCAAGGACCAGTACCTCAGGTGATCCCTGCTGATTGCAGTACTATGTCCTGCCTCAGCCTCCTTACAGACATGCACACCATGTCAGAAACAGAATAATTACTATTAGTTGTTTGTGCTTCCTTGTGGCCACTGCTATATTTGGTGCTGGGCCTGTCTCTGTGTGGCCTGAGTTCTTCCATATTAACCTAGGTCATGGACCTCTGTCACCACTCCAAGAGCTCAAACTAAGAATTCAACATGTCAGTTCATTACCTTTAGATGTTATGTAGGGCTTCTTCATTGAGCAGCAACACTTCCCACTTCACTTTGTGCTTGGGAGTCTCAGGTTTCCAGAGAGCAGAACTCTACGGAGGGTTCTAGTGCCTTCTTTTCTTTAGCCTATGCTAGGAACTGAATCCAAGGCCTTTTTGTTTTTGTACTGTTGGTTTTTTGCAGTGTTTGTTTTTTGAAACAGAGTCTTACTATGCAGTACAGGCTGGCCATGAACTAACTTATATAGCCAAGGCTGGCCTCAAACTTAGAGTGATACTCTTGCCTCAGCTTCCCAAATGGTGGGATTACAGGCATGCCTAGAAAGGGTTATTTTATTTTATTTTATTTTATTTTTGTCTTTTTGAGATGAAGTCTTGCTATACAAATCAGACTGGGCTTGAGCTCACTCTGTAGTCCAGGCTGGTCTTGAACTGGCAATGATCCTCCTGCCTCAGCCTCCTGAGTGCCGAGATTACAGGTATGTGCCACCATGCCCAGCGTAAGGGTCTTTTTATTAAGCCATATGTTTAATTTTTAAAATTTTGAGATAGGTCTCTTACTTTCTTTTCACAGAGACAAAATAACTGACAGTCAAAATTTAAGAAAGAAATTCATCTGACATGGTAGCAGATGCCTGCAGTCCCAGGGAGGCTGAGGCAGGAGGATATGGAAACTTTGAGGCCAGCCTGAACTGCACAGTGAGACCCCAACCTGTCCCCACAAAATAGAAGAAAAAAAGGAGGAGGAGGAAGAGGAAGAGGTTGTTTTAACTCAGTTTGTAGAGGATACAGCCATGGTCCACTGGCTCCAAGGCAGGATGGCATGCACAGTGACCCAGAGCTGGAGAAGCTGCTCATGACTGCAGGAAGCAGAAAGCGACAGTGTGTATTTTTATAACATTGGCCCACATTCTATATAAGAAATATATATCCTACTCTAGGACTTAGCATGAAATTCAACCAAAACCTCTACTTCTATTGGTATCTCTCTAGTTTTTAAAGTTTTATCTTTTTTTTAACAAAGGAAAGGAACAACCTGTCCCCCCACATGTACATGCTTGTGTGTGCACATGTGCATGCACGCACACACACACACACACACACACACACACACACACACATTTAATCTGGCCAACATTATGCATATTACTTCTGGGTAATATGCTGAGTAATATGCTGGGTAATGCAACTTCAGGACCATGCAGAAGTGGAAATTTCACAGGAAAGCCTGGGACCCTTTGACAAGAAAGGAATATTAAAGAGATTGCACTCTATAGCATGTGCTCCCTACCTGAGGCCGCAGCTTTGTCCTGTCATTTGAGTGTGCATTGTCAGAGATCTCTTGTCAGATTGCCTGGTTACCTCACATGACCTTTCTTTGCCCTACCAGCTGATGTGGGGGGCTTCATCGGGAACCCAGAAGCAGAGCTATTAGTTCGTTGGTACCAGGCTGGGGCCTACCAGCCTTTCTTCCGTGGCCATGCCACCATGAACACCAAGAGGCGGGAGCCTTGGCTGTTTGGGAAGGAACACACCAGGCGCATCCGAGAAGCCATCCGAGAGCGCTACACCCTCCTGCCTTATTTATATTCTCTGTTCTACCAAGCGCATGTGGCTTCTGAACCTGTCATGAGGTAAAAAAACAAAAAACACCCTGCAGGGCTGAGAAAGTCACTCCTTGATAGAAAACTTGCCTGGGGGAGCCGGGGAGATAGCTCCATGGCACAAGTGCCTGCCTGGCAAGTGCGAGGTCATGAATTCAAACTCTGGTCCCACAAAAAAAAAAAAAAAAAAAAAAAAAAA
>PVJA010040399.1:0-18532 GCA_004027025.1 Myocastor coypus | reverse complement strand
TCTGGCAACCGATCTGGTCCACGAGCCTACCAGGACTACTCAATCCCAAAGCTCCACCTCCACCTACACACCACATCCGCCAGGATTCACAGAAGCTAGCAGCCAGAGCTCCAGCACAGAGTCAGGAACCTCTGTAGAGGAACCAGCTTGGAGTCTCCAGACCAAATGCCCATAGACACAGCATAACACCACCAAAGTGCAGAGGCCGCTTCCATACAAAATGATAACAACAAGGAGTAGGAGGCAATCTCAGGACCCGTGCCCACCCAAACCAAATACAGAAGACACTATCATGGAAGAAAACAGGAACCATACAGATGAAACCTCTGAATTGGTAGCATCTGAGGCAGACACACAAGTGCAGAAACTTATAGAGCAACTGAGATCAGAGATAACATCTGAAGTAAAAAAAGAAATACATGAAGTGGAAAAACAGCTGGAGAAACGTATAGAGGACATTAGACCAGAAATAATATCTAAAGTAGACAAAGACATGCCTAAATCAATAGCATCCCAAGTAGGGGAACAACTACACAAAAGTAGAAAGGAGAACAGAACAGAAATAATCTCTGTATTAGAGAGAGAAAGGATAACCATAATGACAGACTTCAATACTATTAAAGAAGACATCGATGAAAAATTAAAGGAGAATAGAAAAATGATGGACTCCCTGACGGAGCAATATAGGAAAGACATAGATCGTATGAAACAGTTTCAAAGAGATATACAAGAAAATAAAACCTCGGTCACAAGTTGGCAGAGCCGAATGAACGAAAATGAAGATAGAGTTTCGAACCTTGAAGACACAGTTGCAGCCAGTGAAAGAGTAAGAAAGGATCTTTTAAAAACAACCAGAATGCAGGAAAAAATAATTCATCATCTGAAAATTGATGCAAAAATGAACAATGTGAGATTAATGGGAATCAATGAGAAAGAAGGAGTCAATACAAATGATATAAAAAGAATATGGACAGAAATAATAGCAGAAAACTTCCCAAATTTGAGAAAACAATCAGACATTCAGGTAACTGAAGCCTACAGAACCCCAAATAACATCAACCCAACTGAAAACACGCCAAGACATATAATAGTCAAGATACCAGAAATCCGGCTGAAGAATAATATACTAAAAGCTGCTAGAGAAAAGAAACAGATCACATTTAAAGGAAAACCCATCTGAATAACAGCAGATTTCTCTTCACAAACCATGAAGTCAAGAAGAGCATGGAGCAGAGTGCTTCAAGTCCTTCATGAAAACAATTTTCAGCCCAGACTATTGTACCCGGCAAAACTCTCCTTCAAGTATGAGTGAGAAGTGAAATATTTCCATGACAAAGAATAACTAAAGAATTTCATGACATCAAAACCAGTGCTACATAATATTCTAACAAATATTTTAGAAAGGGATCAAAATGACCCGAATCCAAAAACCCATTCCCTGAAAAAGAAAAAAACTGGAAACAAAGCTTCTATAACTGGGGAGGATATGAGGAGTTAAAAGGAGGATGGAGGAAAAATGATTCAAGTTACGCATGCACAGGTACAAGTTCTCTATGATGAATGTGGTCATTATGTATATCTAAAATGTACCAATAAAATATTTTTATCATTATTATTCTTTTGATACTGCCTTCATGCCCAGTTTTGGGGGTGACATGGCATGCTCAGGAACCCGCGGCTGGCACAGCACATAGTAACAGCAATTAAACCCAGGACCCTGTACTTGCTAGGCAGTTGCTTAGACCACTGAGCTCTCTCCCCAAACCACCAATAAAATCTTATTGAGAAAACCTTTCCTCTGGATTCTGTACTTGCCTCTGATATGCACATCATGCTGTGTTACATTGTCCCATAAGGCCCATCCCTCCCCTAGGAGACTCTCAACTGTATGCCTCTGCCTTTCTCCTGCCTGACATGGAGTCTGATATAAGGATGGAAGAGTTATAAGCCATATGTATTCCACACCCTACCTAAGGAGCAAGGCAGAGCACAGTTCTACACTGGACTAAGAAGGGTTTCTGAAGGGAGGGACCCAGGAGCTATTTAGGAGTGGTCCTGGTGTTGGTCACTCAGGGCTCCAATGAAGGACGAGGACATGGCAGGGTCTGGACCCTCCTCGCTGCGCTGGGTAGATCTTGTGGTGGCTGTTACTCAACTAGATCTGTGTTGGAATGTCAGAGGCCATGGGTCCAATTCCACACTGCCCTTGATAATCAGTCCTGGGCTGTAAACCAACAGATACCCAGATTCTAAGGAAGAAGTGGCTGTCAGCTCTCACAGGAAGCCCTTCGTTTGTGGTTTCCACCTCAGAGCTTCCTGCCAGGGCTTTACAAGGGTTAACAAGGCTACAGAGCCAGGAGAAGGCTGGCAGGCAATAGCACCACAAACATGGTGACAGTTCTTCAAAGCAGGCGCCTTCATACGGCCTGTTGTTAGACCTTTACCTGAAAACTATCTCCCACACACTCAGATCTTCCACCATGCAGCTGGCATGACTGCCAGTGAGGGGGTCTGGTACTTGAGGAATAGTGAGTTATTGTGACACTTAGGATTCAATGGAACCAAGTTGTTGCCTCTTAGTCTGCCCTTCCAGGTGTTGTCTGATGGGCCCCAGTGCCCCAAGTACTTCTGTAGTCCTATCTCTTCAGCGATGACTGCATAAGGACCTCATCCAAAAAAAGCTAAAGAAGTGAGTCACAGATGGCTGCTCTTCTGGTGCCACTTAGTGACGGGCATGCATGGGGGCTTCAGCACACCCGGAAACCTACACAGGGGCTGTCTGCAGCTGAGACCCAGGGCCATGTTCTGGTCATGGTGGGTAGGACTCTTGGCAGCTCAGGTGAATGGCAGCGACCAAGTCACACCTCTGAGCCTCTTTTTCAATCTGCAGCTTCCTCTCCTAGCCACTGAGCTCCTTGTTTTCTTCAGTGAGCAGACACCAGCATCAAATTAGAGCCTTTATTTCATTCCTACTCAAGGATGGAGGACCAGAGCCCGCTGGGGCACATGGGAAGCCCGAGTCACTCAAGCAGCTGGGCCACCCATAGGACGATCAGGTCCAGTAACCAGTTGATGCATTGCCTTTGCGCAGCCTCTGAGAGGGAGACAAGAAGATTGCTAAGACTTTTATGGTCTGTCTCTCATCTCCCTAAATTCACACTTTGTCTTGCTCTTCTTGGTGTGACGGAGGTTTACGAGGAAGCCAAAGACTCTGGGCCTCAGCCCACGTGGCTGAGCTGGAAGGTGCCATGGCCCACAAGCCTTGCTCACAAAGCCATCCTGTTTTATGTGCAGAAACCACGGGAGGAGACCGTGGACCTGCATGCCGAGGTGGAGAAATCCACAGAACCGTTTATTGGGAAGGACAGTTTATATCACTTTTAATGAGAGGCAGGGGATAAGGAGTTTGCTGGAGCCCCGTGAGGAGGTTTTGGTTGAACTCGAGGTTTGGGCAGGGGAGGGCCTCTCTGTTGGCGAACTTGTGTACCCGATGGAGGAGGCCTTTTCTGATGCTGCTGCCGGACGTGGTGGGCAGGAGTGAGGGGACGATGAGGAGGCGCTTGGGAGCGATGGCTAGGTGGTGGGGGAGCATGGGCAGCTGCTGGAGTTTGAGTTGGGGGGGCCTGGATGCAGGGAGGCTTTGGGCCCTTGTCCTTGGTGCTTGTCCCATGTGTGCTTAGCTCCAGCCCCTCATCTGCAATGAGAAGACCTGTCAAAAGCTCGAGCTGGCAAGTGCCGTATGTGGAGCTGCCAAGGGCCTCTGAGGTGCGAGGCTCCCTGCTAGCAGCTCTGGGGGCACGAAGGAAAGGAAGCATCCCTCTCCTCCAAGAGCACTGCGTCTTCTGGGAAGACAGAAATGCGAATCCCAAAGCAGCATGAGTACCTGGGCTTTTGAGAACTCCAGAAGCCAAAGGGGAGAAGCCAGGGGGAGAGGCTAGGCTAGGGCTCAGGAGCAGACCAGAGCCCTGCCTCTGTGCCCCAAGCACAAGTCTCGTGGGGAGAGCCCATGGACAGAGGATCTGAGAGGTTACAGGGCCTATTAGGAACTATATTCCCCCTGATGGATCTCTGCAGCAGCACTGTCACTTACCCCGTCCTGTTGTCACACCACCTATACTCTGTCAAGAGGCTGCAATGCACACAAGGGGCCTTTCAGCCACTGGAAACTTACCAGTTCTTCAAAACTTCATAAACAAGACCCAGCCCCTTGGGTTTACAAGGGAAGATTACTCCTTTGCTCACTCTGGGATTTTCTGCTCGGTGTGACCATGACAACAGGCCCTAGTCTCATCCTAATGCCATTTGTCCTGTGCTGTTTTCAAATCATGCAAGACATCTGTGAGGATGCCTGGCTCCTACAGGGCTGCATGTAGGCTGCAGATGAGGAACCCTGTCCCCGAGTCCACCATCTGCACTGGCCACAAAGGGAGCCAGCTGAAAAAGGAGCAGGTTCTCCGTGGGGCCCAGTGAAGGCCCCCTGCCCTTTTCAGGCCCTCTGGGAGCAGCGCTCCTCTCTGAGCACCACCTGCGGCTATGTGGACCCATTAGGCAGCCTTGAACCTGAAGGCTCAAGGCCAGATAATGTCACAGGGTCTGTGTACTCAAGAAAGAGCAGTGCCATCGCTGGTGCACTGAGGTAGCCGAGCTGATGCCTGGGAGAGTGCGGAGAGGACTTTCACCCCTGCCCTCTGTTCCCAGGTGTGGGGCAGCCCATGCCTTTCTTTGTCCCATGTGGCATCTGGGGCAGGCTATTCTCTGCTTTGTTGGATTGCCCAATATTTTATTCATTTATTCCTCCTACGTTTCCTCCTCAGCTTCTAGGTGTTGAGTGCTATTACTAGGTAGCAGCGATGACTCAGACATAAGCACTGTTCTCAGAAACTCTAAAATCAAGCCTGTGAGATGAATCAGGACTGCAAATCACAGTGTCAGCCTCCAGGAAAGCCCACAGCCACCAGGAGGTTCATAGAAGGAGACTGAGTTCTTGAAGCAAGAGTGGGTATGTGACCACAGGGCCAAATCCTCCAGCTGCGGCGGCCAGAAAGAGGCAGCCATGGCTCTACACAGCATTCTCAGTCAGGGCAAGACTGCAGCCTGCTGCCTACCCTGGTGCCAGCCACCACTGCCTGACACCAATGCTAAGGGACTCCTCCAGGCCCATCAGTCCCCTTTCTCCACTTATATCTTCTGTCACCAACCCAGGGCTTAGAGGAAGGGGAAGCAAGGAATCACAGGGTGCAAAACGTGGGGACATGCCCGCGCTCGGGGTCCTACGAGAGCAAGGCAAGGGCCTCCTTTAATGCTGCTCTCTGGGTCTCCTGACTCACCTGTTGCCCATCCAAGATTTGAGACCAATAACCATGATCTGTCTCCTAAGATCATGAACAGCTGGATGAGACACTGATTGTAAAACACAGGGCTTAGCTCCTGGCCCAAGCAATGGCTTAGTCAGTGTGAACTATCATGCTGGTAGTTTCAGCCTGGTGGCAGCAGGCACTGCTCTGTCTCAGGGGCCATGTGAGGTCCATTTTGTAAGCAATGCATGGTTGCATCATACTAGGTGGTGAGAAAGGACCTTTGTAAGCACTGGTGTGGAGGACAGCCCAGGTGAGACAAGGTAAGGAACCATGGGGCCTGGGACTCAGCATGGGGTAGAAATTATGGGAGCAGCTACAGGAGGAAGAATGGGCCTAAGTGAGACATGTGGCTAAGCGTTGGCAGCCTAAAGCAGTGACTGAGGAGGCCCCAAGAAAGATGTCTCAATGAAGGAAGCCAGATCCAAAAGGTACAGGTTACATGGCCACCACTTGGTAGGGTCCTGGGCCCCTACTGGAAGTATTGGTGTGGGTGTTGCTGGGTGTACTCCAGGGGGAACCCAGGCCAAGGGAGCTCAGCCTGCTGTGAGTGTGGCCTGCACAGAGCCAAGGGGCCTGCCAGCCCAGTGCCAGCCAACACACCAGCCAACACACAACCAATACCCACCTGCCCACCTGGCCCGTTCCCTGACGTCTTCTACTTTGCGTGGCCTGGAGGCTCGTTGAGCACACCCCACTCTGAGTGTAACCCTTTCCTGCTCGGTGAGTAGCCAAGCAGGCCTCATCTGGGGAGTCTACAGTCCCTAACCTAACTCCTGGACTTCATCAGGAGAGAGGAACATGGTCACCCTGCCTTGGGGGTTTTATTTGTGCCACTAGAGATGGAAGCTAGCACCTTGCACATGCATGACAAGGGTTGTACCACTGAACCATACTCTCAGCCTCAGGACTGTGCTTTGGAATGATTATTCTCCTCTGCCTATCTCATGGGCTGACGTGATTATGCCCATGTGCCTAGGAGACTGGTCCTGAGCCTAGCTTAGGCCACTCCCCACTGCCTGTGTGCTTACGCATCCCTACTGCCTGTCTTCTTGTCCATGTGGAAATGTGCGGCACATTCCAACACCTGCACACCAGCCTGACACCAAGTGGGTCTCAGTGGGTGGATCCCAACAAGGCCAACCTTGATGTGGGTTCTCTAAGCTCTCTGCTTGTCAAGGCTGGGTACCTGTTTTGTTCTGGTTTTTTGTTTTGGTTTGGTCTGCTTTTTTCAAATCATGAAAGCCACCAAATGGAACAAGCTATTGCCTTGGGTTTCAGCCCTGACATTCTGAAACTGCCCAGCTTCTCTACCTTGCAGAAGAGAGGTCCCCTCCCCATGAGATATTTCCATGAAGATTTGTTGTGGCCTGTAGTGACGCAAAAGAGGGGCAGCTTACCACGGCTCCTACTATTCCGCTTTTTCCTCCTGAAAATGTAGCAAATGCCAAGTGCTATCAAGAGGGTGCTTCCTCCACAGAGGCCAATGATGAGGTACAAGTTCAGACCTTCCCCTGCAAGAGGAAAAGACATGGGATGTGAGGAGGGGTCCTGAGAGCAGAGGCCCTTGTACTGCTCAGGCCAAGGCCCACAGCCTCTCCCACCAAGCACAGGACAAAAGCTTGATGGGTTAGTGGGACTTCTGCTTTTTACAAAACCAAGCTTCTGGATAGAGGGGAGCTGTGTCAATCCCTGTAGAGCACCAGGGTGCAGGGAGAGCCCCTTCCAAAGCTCCCTGGGAGATGGCATTCATACACCACGAATGCCTGATCATTCATGAGCCAAAGCCTGGCCACTCTTTCATACCCCACCCAGGACAGCCTCACCGGAGGAGTTTAGAGATAATGTAACACAACCTTTTAATTTCAAAGACCAGGCCCAGAGAGAGAAGGAGAGGTGCCTGAAGCCCCACGGTGTCTGTCCCTGAGGGGCTCCCTGAAGCAGCCCCTGTTGCAGGGTCCTTGCTATTGTTCCAGCTCTCATCTCCTGATTCTCTCCTGCACCAGGATCCTTGCTGACCCTCCCAACTGGGCAGTTTCTTTGTTTTTGTTCGTTTGCTTTTGCAGAACCAGGGATTGAACTCAGGTCCTTTCACTTGCCAGGCAAGCGCTGGGCAGTTTCCAAACACTCAGGGTGAGTGTTTCCCTTGTGCAGTCCTGCCTCATCATAAACCCCTCTTCCAGGCTTTTGCCCAATCCAAGAGAGAAAGTCACACGCATGCTGAGTTAGCTACAGCAGCCTGCGCTTCAGTCCTGGACCTTCAGTCCCTGAGAAGGCAATAAACAAAACAATAACTTTTGGTGTTAAGGGAAATAGGCCTGGAGACCTACTCTTCTAGGTAAGAGCTGTGTACCCTAGGGCAAGCTACTTGCCTCTCTGAGCCTGTTTCCTGCTTCATAAAATGGAAACAATGAAAACTACCTCACAGGGCGACTGTTGGAAGACAATCAGATAATGAATGTGAAAGTGCTTTGTAAACTGTAAAACAGCCACAAATGTAAGGTCTTGCTGTTACTGGCGCTCTTTTCACTGGTGTTTTTGGTCGCTGTTTCCCAGGTGGGGTGCTGGGCCTGCTGCCCTTTGTGAATCGATAGCAGTTACAAAGAAGCAGCTGGGGTTGGGGGTCAGAGGGCTGGTAGGTGGGGAGTAGGAGCTGGGGCACATCCCAGCATCACTGAGACACTGCACCCTAGGAAGCAATGACACATAAAACCCGATGGGCCCAGCGAGCAGATCACATTTAGGGACCAAACCAAGCAAGGCTTTCTTTCTTCCAGTTTCTCTCTGACCCCGTCTCTGCCTGAACTGCACCCACTCTGCTCCCCTATGAAAGAGGGTCCCTAGTGATACCCAGGTGTAATTCTAAGTCATTACAATTGAGTTCAGACAGGAGCTGGGTCCTTTAGGGTCTGCTAGCTTGGAGGAATAGCTGGAGCTGCTAGGAGCCCATCTCCTACTGAGCTGAGGACTTCCAAGGTTTTGGGGCACAGTGGGCCTGGATGAGTTGGAGTGCACATGCCTGATCCATGCAGCTGCTGGCTTGGCTTTTCCTGGAGTCCTTGGACAGGGTGCCCACTCCCCATCCTGACACAATCAGGAATGCAAGCAGTGCCTTCCTTGTCTGTCTCCAGAGCTGTCCTGTGTCATCCTGGGCTCCTGGTGGTGCTCCAGGCAGAGACAGTCTCTCTTCTCTCAGAAGCAGCTATGGCTCTGTCATTCAAGTGTAAGCCCACACGGTCTCTTCCTCCAACTACTCCCTTAAAACTTCCTCTTGGCCATACTGTGCCCATGAGTTTAGGTGTCGGAGAGTACTTCCTGTCCAGCCAGTCCCTTCCTCCTGGTATGCTTCGTACCTTATTGGAGGTTGATGGCCAGGACTTGGTCAGTGCTCCTCTCTGCCTTGGTTTTATAGGACAAAATGAGCAAAAAACTTTAGGGTTTTCAAAACCAACTCCTTCCTCCTTCATCTCCCCCAAAATATTACTCCCACTCCTAGGGCCATTCCCGGAGCCAGCTCCTGCTCTGTACCATGGAATAAAGGATGCCCATGTCTCTACCTTTGAATCTTACTGTCTCCCTAGGTCTTCCATCACTCCCTCCTTGATGCACCCACATTTTTATACTGGTGGGATCCAGTTAAAATAAATATGAAGAGTTGAGTTGCCAGGCAAAAGACAGCAGAACCAGTTAAATGGGAACTTCAAATAAACAATGGATGATTTGTCTGGAACTAAGCCATATTCGGGATGCACTCAGGCTGTGTTTCTATCTGTTAAGTCGGGCAGCTTTAATCAAGGGCAGCCTGAAAGGCAAAAGGAGGTCAGTCACAAAGTCTGAAGGGGAGCAGTTTGTCTCTGTGCTACATGATGGAGGATGTGAGAGGATGTCAGGCGAAGAGGGGCCTGGCTACATCAGGACAAGTGAGGCCCAGTTGGCCTCCAGGCAGCTCCCGGCTTCCTAGAGTCACACCCTGTGTCATCTTCTTGACAGAGTGTGGGTCAGACTTGCTGACTCACTATTAGAGACTAAAATGTAGAATGATGTGACACCACTCCTGAGATAGAGTTACAAAGAGACAGTGGCTTGTGTCCTGAGCACTTATGCTCGCTCGCTCTTAGGCTGCTTGCTGGGATACCCCTGCCACACTGTGAGACAGCCCCGTGGATCACACCTGGTACTCTATGAGCTTGGACACAGGTCGATAGTTCACTCGTGTGCTACCTCCTGTTTGAATCAAGACTGAACTCCAGAGAAGAAGGAGCTCCGTCAGGGTTACTCAGCTACTCTGGGGAAGACCCAATTTCCAAGTCCAGCCCTCTGCCTCGCAGGGCACCATCGCAAGCTGCCTCTCAAACATGCCTGCTGGGAGTCCTGGCAAGCTGGGACACCGGGGCAATGAAAGCCCCAGAGTTTACAGAGCTTCTGGAAGGAATGCCCATGCCAGGCTGTCCTCTGTGCAAGAGAAGTGTGTCCTTACCGTGTCCACAGTTCTTGTACCCCAACCCCCGCGTCTCTACAACCTTTCTACGTTTTGCCTCTAAAGCAGAATGTTTACCTGGGAAGCCACTACCTAGAAGAGCTCCTGGGCAGCTCAGTTCCCCTCTTCACCGAGCACAGGTTTGCCTCTAACGATCCCCTTTCAAATTCTTCTCCCCCAGGGAGGATCTCTATCTCTCTGAAGTCAAAGGGAGGGAAAGGCTTTTCTTTCTTTCTTTTGTTTTGTATTTAGTACCGTGTCTATAGGGTCTCACCATGTAGACTGGACTTGTAATGATTCTCCTGTTTCCAGCCTCCCAAGCACTGAGATTACAGATGTGCCCCACCACACCCAGTCTGAATCACTGTCTCAGCGCACCCAAGGCCGGGCTAGCACAGCATGCAGGGATCTACCTAAGCAGGTGCTTTAGTCTGATGAGCTCTCAGGCCTGCCCAGCGAGGGAAAAACTGTGAAAGAGTCAGTGACCACCTCCTCAAAGGCTTCCCTTGAGGGCACTCAGGAAGAAGAGGTACATTTTCACTTCTTATCCTGAGTCAAAGCAGACTCCCAGTCCTGACGCCTGTACCAGGAAATGCTCAATGCACTGGCCACTGTGCCTGCAAGCCCGGCCGGCTGTGTGAGAGGTACACTGGAGACATCCCGACCCACGCCTGCCGCACACCTGAGCAGCTGATGACCACTGTGCTGGATTCTTCACTGACTTCATTCTGGGCCGTGCAAACAAACGCTTTAGGTGGTTTCTTCCACCGATATGTTAAGACCTTCCCCGGACCTTTCTTGAGATAGTTCGCATTTTGGTATAGGATTAACTCAGGGTTAGTTCCATTCACTACCTCACAGGCCAAGGTTTTGTTGCTGCAGTCCCAGGAGATCCGGGGTGTTGAGACCATCTCTGGAAAGAAAATAAAGATCTGATTCTTACTAGGGCAATTTGCCTATTTTTATGGACATCTTATTTGGGCAGTGGGGAATGGGTTCACTTTGGATGGAACCAGGAAATAATTTCAAAAGCTCCTAGCAATTCTCAGAAATTGTCTTTATTTTACTTTATTTGTATACTTCAAAACAAAGTCACTTCTGGTAAGTTCACAGATACGTTGTAGTAGTAAAAATATATACACACCTCATTTATGCTCTGTGTCCCTTAAAATGTTTTCCCATGCTATACCAGAAAGGCTGATGTTTCCTTCCCATTTATAGAGGAAAGACCCAAACTCTGCAGGTGGAGTGAGTGACCTCAGGGTACCCACTGCAAATGCAGAGACCAAGACAAAAGCCCACCCTTCCTTCTGAGGCCAGGAGCTCAGGCGAAAGCATCCTGATCCCCACTTACTCTGGAGGCTTGAGCCCAGGGCTGCTCCCCCAGCAGCCAGGAGCGGCCCTGGCCCCTCCCTTCTGTGGCCTGGATCCTGGGCCAGCCTCCTGCCCCTCCCCCTCCAGCTGGTTGCCATGGAGTGCAGGCTGTGAGGAGTTCGAGGCTCTGCAGCCCTGGCTGTGTAGCCATTCACTGTGCTTCCCTGGACCTCATCCTTCAGAGAGTAAGAGGAAGTTCTACACCTGGTGCCGGACAGACAACCAGCGGCAGTGCCCTGGGCAAGTCATCAGTGCTGGCTCGCAGGTTCCCAGCCAGAAGCCCCTCGCCTCTCCTGATATGACACTGTTTTTTTGGTTTGTTTGTTTGTTTGTTTTTGTCTTTTTTGAGACAGGGTCTCACTGTGCAGTTCAGGCTGGCCTTGAGCTCACTTTTGTAGCCCAGGCTGGTCTCAGACTCGCACCAATCCTCCTGCCTCAGCCTCCCGAGTGCTGGGATTACAGGCGTGCGCCACCACGCCCAGCTATGGCACTGTTGAAAGGGTGCGTCGTAGACGAAAGCGGCTGGCCCTGCTACGAGAGAGCTCTGGCTAGGTGAGCCTTCACCTTGGCTCTTTTACTTTTCATCCTTTGTTTCCTAGACGAGCCACCTCTCTTGAGTATTCTCCATTCTTTCCCTAAGCCGATACCTTATTTTTCAATGATTCCCTCCTTCTCTAGATTTCAGACAATGATATCCTCCCCATAGACCATCCCAGTCAGATTCCCTTCCTGTTCTGATACACCGACATGCAAGCAAAAATTCACTTCCCTGCTGGAAATTCTGTGATCCCAGAATGAAGAGCCGGTGAGATAGATCAGCGGACTAAGCCCCTACTTAGGCAAGTGCAGGGACCGGGGCTCAATCCCCGGCACCACATGCCATGCCAGCCCTACCCCAGGTGCCCTGAGGTGCCCAGTGAGTCCAGGTATGGTGGCGCATGCCTGTAATCCCAGTGCAGGGGAGGCTGAAAACAAGAGGATCACTACTAGTCTGAGCGGCATAGTGAGACCCTGTACCAAATCCATCAAAAATAATAAAAATTTTAAAAAATAAACGTGTGCATTGTACAGTCTGTGAATTATAGCACAATGCAGCTGTTTGAGAGCAAAAAAGTGTCATCATTTTTCTGAAAAGAAGCACTAGGGGGCCCGGCAGGATGGCTCAGTGGTCTAAAGCCTCTGCTTGGGGAAGCTTGGGCGGCTTCAGGGAGCACGGTTTGATCCCCGGCACCACATGCTGTGCCAGCCCTGCCCTCAGGGCAGGCTGAGCCGGCCATAAAAATGAGTAAATAAACAAATAAAATAAATTTAAAAAAATGAATTAATAAACAAACAAAGGTTCTGAAACAAGAAAAAAAAATAAATAAAAAATTCTAAAAAAAAAAAGAAGCCCTGGGCATGGGCATGGGCGTGGGCATGGGCGTGGTACCTCAGTGGTCTAAAATGCCTGCTTAGGCAAACTTACTCAAGTGCACAGGGACCACAGTTTGATCCCTGGCACCACATGCTGCACCAGCCCTGCCCCCAGGGTGGGCTGAGCTGGGCACACACATACACACACAGACACACACACACACAAGCCCTGGGCTTGAATCCTGGCTTTTCTGCTGTCTGGCAATGAGAAGGAGAACAAGGCACTTCTGACTAGGGTTGTTTCCTTACTAGTAATGAGGGGACAATAATTATCAGCTCTCAGGACTGTCAAGAGATTTAATGCTATCACAAAAACAAGCCCCTGACCCCTCAGCGGTAATTATTATCACCCTATGGTACTAAATGTGACATAAATGGGGAGGAGCACACCAGTACGGTGCCCTATGTAGGGTCCACATTAGAAACAGGACACCCAAAACGGGCATGCGGCAGTCCTGATGCCAGCTGTAGGCGGAGCCACCCTCACCCCCACCCCACTTCTGGAAGGTGTTCTCCAGTCCAGGCTGCAGGCACAGGGTAGGACAGGAGCCACTTGTGATCAGCTGACAAGTGTCGGGACTGTGTGAGAGGCGCTCTGGTGCTACCTGCAGGTGCTAGGCTCCAGGCAGGAGAGAAGGGGCCCTGCCCTGCCTCTGGTGACATTTCCTGTGTGAAGCACGGAAAGTGCTTATTTGCTCACTGAACTACTGGCCTGTGCCCATCTCAGATTGCTGGCTGCCTCACCATGCCCAGGGCAGCCTTGTCTTCTCCCTGCCTTTCTCTCTCCCTGGACTTCAAACTTCAGGGCTATCGGCACTGCCCCTCTCGGTCTCCTTCTCACTTTCACCCGCACCACCTTGTCCTTCGTTTCCCCACACACAGGCAATGCATCGCCCAGTGGCCTGCAAACCAGCTCTGGCTGTTCACTGGAATCACCTGGGAAGCACTAGAAACTACCAATGCGTGGGCCTCATGAAATTCTGATATAATTGTCCTGCAACGAAGCCTGGGCACTGCTGACTTCTAATGTCCTGTCACACACCTCTGTGACCAAGACCTAGAACCACCCGCTGGCCCTTCCTGGCTTTGCTCGGGTGCTAACAGCAGCTCTGTATTTGTCTGCCCCTCCGTCTCAGTCGGCATGGAGTCACCCTCTCCATATGCATGGAGACTATAAAAGCTGCAGCTAGTGTATTTTCTCCACATACCAATAAAAATCACTTTCTACCTCAATTGCTATAATGTGGAGCAGATCAGGAATAAAGGCTGTTCATTCTTCTGGTCGCTGTTTCCAGCCCTTTCTTGCCATGGGAACCTCGCTCTCGAGACAGAAGACACCCCGCATTGCAGGCATTGTCTCCTTCTTAGGCCACCTCTGGGACACCGACCTCTCCCGCTGCCCACCTGAGCCCTTTCAGATCAATGCCCTTAGGCCAGGTTCTTCGCTCAGCCCTAGCACACTGCAGCCACCTAATGAGACAGTTGTAAGCACATAGCCCAGAGGCTCTACTAGCTGGGCATGTCTACGTGCGTGACTCCTCTTCTCCCGGTCCACAGACACACAAAACTTGAGTCTCCGTGGGACTAAAAGGCCTCATTAGGCTTATTCTAAAGCTATTCCAGAGGCAGGGGCCAGGGCTGGGGCCACTCCATGAATGCTGTTTCCCAACTTGCCAAACAGCACCCCCACCAAGTTGAAGAAATTTAGGAAAGACTTACCTTGAATCCTCAGATGAAATTCTTTATCCAACACACTTGTTCCATTTGTATTATATATCATTACTTTGTAGGTAGTGTTAAAACTTCTCTCCAGACGTTTAATTATCAGAGTTCCATTCTGTAGTAGTTCGTACCTCTTGCTGGAATGGTAGGGGCTCCTTCCTTCTTTGCGCTGTGCCACTTTGCTCCCATCCCTCTCCCATCGAACTTCATTGATGCCACTCATTTGAAAACTGGGGACATCCAGGCTCACATCTCGACCCAGGGCACCCCAAATGACCCTGCGATCCTCCAGGGCTGAACCTATAGAAAGCAAAACAGTCACTGAGGCCTGGAGACTCTGACAGAACATGCCGGACTGCGAGCTTTTTCACTCCGGAGCTCACTTCGTTAGGACATGCAAAGAAGCGTCTCCTAGTGAGAACCAAGACCCAGAAACCAACTCACCTGTAGTGCAAATGCTGAAAAGGAGAAAGAAACTTGCTAAACTTTTGCAAGGGAGGCTCATGTTTGGGATTCGTTTCCGTGCCCTGATTCTGAGCTCCTCTTGCAAAAGGAACTGCGAAGAGGCTAATGGGGACCCACCCCCTGCAGGCTGCACCACGTGTCTCTGCTCCCCGGTGGCGGCAGCAGCAGCAACAGCAGCAGGGGCAGCAGCAGGACACCCACACGCTGCTCAACGTCCGGGGGCTGCTTGGGCTAGCAGGTATGCTAGAAAGCCTGTGATTCCTTAGCACACTTAACCTCTCACCAAAAGAGAAAGAAAGTGAGAGGAGGTGGGGTTTACTACCTGTCTGAAGACAAAAGGAACTGATGAGTAAGTCTAGCAGGGCCATCTTTCTGTAAACAAAGAGCCAGATTTAATACCACCATCCAGGTCTTATCCACTCAGCTACATTACCTGGAACAGGACCACACAGAAAGATGCGTAAGTGCCCATAAGCACGCAGCAGGGTACATGTACTTGTCAAATGATGGTAAATATTCAGAGGTGTATGTGCATGAAGCGGTTAGGAGATAGGTTTCTTTTCCCTGAAAGACATTTTTCTGTTCTAAAATAGTGTCTTCAAAAGGAAGAAACAGGGGCCCAGCGGGATGGCTCAGTGGTCTAAAACGCCTGCTTGGGAAAGCTTGGGCTGCTTCAGGGACCGCGGTTCGATCCTCGGCACCACATGCTGCGCCTGCCCTGCCCTTGGGGTGGGCTGAGCTGGCCATAAAAATGAGTGAATAAACAGACAAAGGTTGTGAAACAAGAAAAATAAAATAAAATGAAATTGAATTTAAAAAAAAAAAAAAGGAAGAAACATAAATGGAGTCTCAACTATAAATGCTTCACATCTCCACATCTAATGTTTAACATACGTTTTACAACTCTATTGAAATTTGCAGGTGAATAAAAACTCACCACAAAGTGAGGGAGAAGCACAGAGACTGGCTAAGGAAGGAGGAGAGAACCAGAGGGGAGAGCAAAGCTATCTGTGACCCTCAAGAGCAGGTAGGACCCTCCGAACCAGCTGCTCAGAAGGAGGGACCAGCCCGGTGATGGTGGCCAAGGTCAATTTACCATTTTTATCATTGTTCAGGGCACAGCGAGTAAATATCTTTGAAGTTCTGGAGTTTTGTTTTACTTTTTTTTTTTTAACTTTTTATTTTTATTTATTTATTTATTTATTTACTTATTTATTTTTCTTGTTTCAGAACCTTTGTTTGTTTATTCACTCATTTTTATGGCAGGCTCAGCCCGCCCCGAGGGCAGGGCTGGCGCAGCTTGTGGTGCCAGGGATCGAACCGCAGTCCTTGAAGCCCCCCCCCCAAGCTTTCCCAAGCAGGAGTTTTAGGCCACTGAGCCATCCCGCGGGGCCTTTGTGTTTTTTTGGGTTTTTTTGTTTTGTTTTGTTTTCCAACATCAGTTGCAAATCAAGATATTATTTTTCAGAAAGTGACCCAGGAAATGAAATTAAGGCAAACCACTGAATTTCTACTATCAAGTAAAAGGTGGCCTAGCCGGGCGTGGTGGCGCACACCTGTAATCCCAGCACTTGGGAGGCTGAGACAGGAGGATTGGTGAGAGTTCGAGACCAGCCTGGGCTACCAAAGTGAGCTCAAGGCCAGCCTGAACTACATAACAAGACCCTGTCTCAAAAAGACAAAAAAAAAAAAAAAAAAAAGTGGCCTAAATGTAAGATTATATCATACTTGTGTGGCAAACCCTTATCTGAAATTATCCACCACAATAGATCATAGTTGGATTAAAATTATATTTTTATTTTTTTGCATTTTTTACGGAGGAGTCTACAGGGTATTCAGGGTCTCACTACTAGATTGGGCTTGTAGTGATCCACCTGTTTACAGCCTCCCAAGCGCTCAACTTACAAGCATGCACCATCATGCCCAGTCTCAATTGCTGTCTCAGTGTGGGCCGGGGAGTCAGCATGGCAGGCCTGGGAATTGGATTAAAGTTTTAAATGTTAAAAAGTGCTTTATAATGTGTAAAAAGCAATCTAAAAAAATATTTTTACATTCTTGAGTATAGAGCACCTACCTACAGACAATGCAATCCAAAAGTAATACAGATGGAAAATTATGTCTACAATTATGGACACTTAAAAAGGTAAAATTATACTATTTTCATACATATTACAAATATTATGTCATTCTGTTTATTTTGTCCATTATATCTTTCATTAACCAATAAGCAAAAAGATTTTTAAAAAGGGCTAAAAATATAAATGATCAGTTTGCAGAAGGATTACTATGAATCCAAACCTGCATAATAAGTCCCTATATCAAAATAAAACTAAAAAATAAAGAAAACGGGCTGGGGAGATGGCTCAGTAGAATAAATGCTTGCCTGGCAAGTGCAGGGTCCTAAGTTCAATTGCTGGTACTGCAAACAAACAAAAAAAAAAGGTAAAGAAGTATGAGACATATGGAAAAACCATAATGTAACCACAAAATATAGATATCCCAACTATAAAATATCATTTTATCTCAAAAGTACAAAAAATATGAATTATTGACAAGTGTGGAGATAAAAGGTAACTTCATATAATATTAGAGAAATGTAACTCACACATTTGGAGAGACAGAATTTGGCAATATCTACTAACCTTTTAAAAATATATTTCTTGCTCTATTAATTTTAAGAACTCTAGCCTACACAAATGGTTGCATAGGTATGCTATTTAGCATCTTGCTAGCAAACTGCAGGTAAAAAACTATAATATATTCAAATTATTAAAACTGTATGACAATGAAACAGACTTAAAAGATATGGAAAGACACCTTGGGAAAACCATGTGAAAAGAGCAAGTTGCAAAACAATATGACTCCTTTTCTTGTATTATATTATATTATTTATATTATGCTATACTATATTATTATTAGTGTATGCACAGAAAAAGCCTACCTACTCCTGCTACCTGTTTTACAGTGCTTTTTCTTTCCAGGATTTGAATTGAAGTTCTAAAAGTGAACTTCACTTTTTACTATGTCAACTTCTATGAATTTGGAAATTTTGGTGAAGAATATATATCTTTAATTAAAATGGTTTTTTAACTAAAGTATGCTTGTGACATATATTTTTATAACATATTGGTGGGCTCTGAGAAACCACTAGCACGTTGTTTTGCTACTTCTAAGCGGCCAACTCTCCAGGCACCTGGTCAAAGCTGGCCATTAGACAGGCCTTAAGAGAGGTTGCCTTCTCTTGCTGTCCATGTGTGGACAGTCTCGTGCTCTCACAGAGTAAGTGGGCAAGTGAAAGAGCAGCTGCATGTTTGGTTTGTGTTTTGAGATGGGGGCTTAGTAAGTAGCTCAGGTTGGCCTTGAACTCATGGCTGACTCAGTCTCCTGAGTGCACCACCAGCCTGGTTGGTTCTTCTTGAAACATTAACTCTTCCTCTCAGGTGTGGTTCAATTCTGAAGGATAAGCATAGCTTCAGTGGCAGAAGGCAGGACAAAGCAAGGTCTGAGAATTATAATTAAAATTCTGTGTATAAAAAAAAAAAAAAAGAATGTTTTGTTATACAGGTCTTGCTTCTACTTGCACTTGACCACCCAGCAAGAAAAAAAAAAAAAAATCCTTAATTACAATGCATGGAACGCAGAGCTAGATTGGTGAGATGAGCTTTAGGAGGCTTAGATTCAATAGCCTCCAACGTCACAAGCTTCACTGGTGGCACACTGCAGTTGC
>PVJA010040398.1:0-18553 GCA_004027025.1 Myocastor coypus | reverse complement strand
AATTTATAGTCATATGTAGATAGATTATAGGTAGATCTATATATCCTTATATCTCATTATAGATAGAGAAATAAACTGAATGCAAATACATGCATATTTGAGTGCAAATGTATGTATATGTGTACTTAAGCACATACACACCCTTAGCTCTATTAACTGAGATGGCCTGCAGTTACATTTCATTTGCAACATTCCCACATCCTGGGTTCTAGATACCATTCTCCTCTTAGGATACTGAGGTTTCTCGGAGGAATGGCTGGTCACAGGGCAAGGACAAGGAAAATGCAAGAGGAGCCTGGAATCTGTGCTTGGGTAGAGGAAATGAAGAAATGCTTCAGGAATGAAGACGATATGTGAGAAGTGCATAGACATCCACTAGAGAAGCTGTTATGGACCAAATTAGGGAAATTTGAACAATAACATAAACAAAGTTTGCAACAGAAGATAATCTGTGGAAGCCTACTGAATGACACAGGAAACTCTGATCCACACGGATGTTTACAAATAAAAGAACAAACCGAAAGTTGCTAAGGAAAAAATATGTACAGAGTTCAAAGTATTTCCTCACAAAAGGTTCATTGCAAAGGAAAAAAAATATTAACGTTACAGTGGAGATTGCTATAAGACACAGATTTAGTGGCATCATCAAGTGAATATCATCAGTAATGACACAAATTACAGTTTTGGGCGGAGTAGGGAGATAGCTCAGGGGTACAAGTGCCTGCCTGGCAAGTGCAAAGTCCGGAGTTTGATCCCCAGTGGGGGGTGGGGGGGAGAATTACAGTTTTGTGCCACTGATAGTTGCATCCCCTCTAACAGTCTTGACAAAGATGCATAGTCTGAACAAAATCATTACAAAGAAAAAAATGGCAAAAGTCACAAAAAGAAGCATTTCACAAAATAATTAGCTTAGAATCTTCCAAAGTGTGAAAGCCAAGGAAGTGAAGAAGTAAGAGGCAGAGACAGACAAACAGAGACAGAGAGACAGAAAGAGCTGGAGAGAGACAGAGAGATGGAGAGAGACAGACAAGAAAGAAAAAGACAGAGACAGAGATGGAGAGAGAGAGAGAGAGAGAGAGGGAGAGAGAGAGAGAAAGAGAGATGAAGACATTGTTCAGGCTAAAATAGATTAGAACAGATTTATCCTGACAGCTAATTTCAATACAAGATTTGAGGGGGTCCCTTTTTACTAGGTGGGACATCCCTGGTAGAAGCGTTGAGACCTGAACAAGCCCTGAATGCCAGCCAGTCTCAAGTTACATTGGGTTCATGCCAGAGAACGATCCTCAAGCTGAGCACCAAAGTACTCAGAAGACATGAGCTGCCATGGCAGCAGCTACTCTTAGTGCTTGCGGGGAAGATAAGCACATGCTGCTCCTTCTGCCTTATGATAGTCGGTGATCATTCCAGGATTTAAAAGAATAAAAACAGAGACCAAAAGGCAAATATATTAGAAGAACTGAGAATGTTTTCAAGCTTTTCCATATGATTGAATCAAATATCTATGAAAATATTAAATTAAACTAATAGTAACTAAAAAGAGTACGCAGCCAAATAGTTTAGCAGATTAAAGCACATGCCAGTTTGTCCTCCTGGCCTGCAGTGCCAGCCCCATCCCCAGAGCTTGCTGAGACAACAATTGAGACTGGAAGTGGTGGCACACGCCTATAATCCCAGCTCTTGGGAGGCTGTAAACAGGCGGATCACTGAGTCTGAGCTAGTGGTGAGACCCTGAACAACCTGTAGACCCTTCCCTAAAATACTAAATAAATAAATAATATGCTGTAGAACAAAACAAACTATAGCATTTGTGAAAATCTTTTAGACAAAAACAACACATTACCCATGAAGATACACATAATAATAACAAAAACACAAGAATGGGCTGGAAAGTTGCACCTTAAATTTGTGAAATGATTTTTTTGAAGGAAGAAATTCAGGAAAGAAAATCAGGATAAGAGATGGTAGAGAACCCAACTCAGTAATGCTTTTTTTCCTAAATAAATAAAATAAAGTATGCTGATGGCATAATCCCTGCTAATTCTGAAAGACAGAATTAAGAGGGTAAATCATTCTTTGTACTTATTATTTTTAAATTTACCCAAAAATCTTTCATAAATAAAACACAGCGAGGATTTCATACTATATAAACCACCTCTACTTACTAAGAAAGCTTGCATAACTTCTCTGCTTTTAGAAGTTTGTCAAGTTCCTCCACAAAGTTGCTACTCAAATAAGACATTACACTGCCCTGCCATCCTTTTTAATATACCCATTTGCCTGATATTTGAGCTTGAATAATTGAATGCTTTTTACTTAAGGATGAATCATAGGAAGAAACAGCAACACTGTTTATGGAACCTCCCTAGAGTGTGTGGGATCTGCTGTGGCCACCCACAAGGGCCATCTGGGTAAATATTGTGCCTGCGCCTACAGAGCAGGCCCATCCTGCCTGCTTTCACCCTCACCACTGCCGGTCTCAGGTGGGGCAGAAGTAAACTGCTGCTGAGAGAGGCCAAGTCATTAGGTCACTGCTACTAAATTCAGAACAGAGGTAGTGTCAAGTACAGGCTGTACTTCATGACAAGGGTTTGAAACGGCCATAAGTAATCAGATAAGACTTCTCCACATTTCACAAGCGCAGTGAATGCCCCCTGAGAGCTGGGACCATTTGTTTTGGAGATGTACCAACTTACTATGTCCACATTCTCTCACCAGATAACAGGGTCACCACATAGACTGTCTGGTGAAGTCCTTAACAAGGGACAACCATGAAGAGTGCCAGCCATCTCATAGGCAATTTTGTTATTTAAAGCAGTTTTCCAGATGCACTCATATTGTAACTGCTGGCTTCAAAGGTGAGCTTACCATAGTCTTTCGATAAATAAATTATGTTTATAACTGACATTTTGATCTAGTTTCCAAAATGGAAATGAACTTGATCATCAAAAGGCTATGTTGATGTAACACCTAGAATAAACTATCGTTCTGACCACAGAGCCACTTTTCTGACTGATGAGCTGATTGAAAGGTATCTCAAAATTAAACTAAGCATCTACTGAGATTAGTGTACCTGCTAAATTTGAGTTTGACACTACAAACACCTGTCTTCTGCATTTCATTTTCTTCTACCACGGCGACTAAGTCTGGCATTTAAACACACAAATAATTTTGAAGGAATGCCAAATGTTCATTTGACATAACAAACATTACATAGCTCAATTAGAATTATTACAGAATATTAAATTATATTAGTTCTATTATTAGATTGTAATACAGAGTATTACTAAAATGTAGCAGTTATTTGTTATGGAAATTTCACCAGCATAAAGATTACATTGTTAAAATGTAGTGGCTTTTTAATCTACATTCTCCATTCAAAGTAACACAGTTCATTTAGACAGTAATTTAACAGGCATGTTACAGTTCTCAAAAGTGTAATGCATTAACGTTGTCTACATGCCACAAGGAAGACTGAAATTTTTGCAAGATAAGGCCAGTTCTTATTTAACAAGATATTAGAGCATTTCCATGAAAGCAGCCATGTATTAGCTATTTGTTAAAATAAATATCTATTTTTTTTTAATTTAACAGTGGTTATATTACATATTTTCATCATCAGATCAGTTTAGATTAATAGATGTAGGTATGTAAGATTGATCAAACAATTGAACATTAACACTTTAATAAACATTACTTTTTTTAACAGTTGGTGCACTGCATATTGTCCTCACAATAGTTAGACAGAGCACAGGGTGTGGGCATGACACACCTTCCAATTGATATTGGTAAGGAAAGAAAAAAAAATTTAGAGTTCTTATATTAAGGAGACTATACGATATTTACACATGTAGGTCTGGTTTATTTCACTAATGAGTATATGTTCAATATACATCCATTTATATATGAAGTCTTTCAGCTTCTCATTCTTTATAGCTGAGTAATATTCCATTGTATAAAAATACCATATTTTTTTCAACCATTCTTCAAATGATGGGCATTTTGGTTATTTCCAAGATTTGACTATTCATGTATTAGCTATTATATGACAAATTATTGTATCTTAACTGAGTTCACAATTATTGTGATTTAAAATTTGAGTTTTCCTAATGGAGTACTACTCTGCCATAAAAATGATAACTTGGAGCCATTTGCAGGAAACGGGATGCACCTGGAGACCATAATATTAAGTGGAATAAATCAGACACACACATTTAAATATTGTTCAACTTAGATGAGAAATCCAAAGTGTAAGTGAAGAGCAAAACAGAATACACATAATAGGAAACAGGAGAATAGAACTTTTTCAGAAAGGAACAGGAGCAAGATACAGCTGGGGTGGGGATAGAGGGAAGGGGGTAAAAAAAATAAAAGACCTAAAATCTTCATGTGTACAGCTACCAACTCCCCACCACACATTTCATTGCAATGTACTGCAAATATGTTCCAATGAAAAAGAAACAAAACAAAAATTGAATCTTCAGTGATTGATACTCCCTGTGTAATAATTTGTATTGAAAAATAAATAATGTATATTCATCGAAGCCTTTACTTAAACATCGCCATCTGACTCGCTAAAGGACTACACGTGGGCAAGACAACCAGTTAAAGAAAGCTCTGGTTTCCAGCGAAACACCCATCTTTCTCAAGTCGATCATGCAAGTAAGCGGGAAATCACACACAAATGAAAGACATTGATTGCTCCGAGGCTCTCGTAATGTGAATATTTTAATGCCCTGTTATTGCAGGTTTATTACTGGCATATAGCAGTCTTAACCATGGCAAACAAAGTCCTTTCACAATACTGATCTTGCGCGCTTCCAGTTCCTAAGTGGTGAGGTCCGACGGATTGGAAGAGGAGAAATAAGACCAGGAAATGAGGATGAGGGGACGTTCTAGGTGTTTGCCCCCAAGCAGCTCCCCTTTCTCCTCACAGCTTTTGTCCAACAGGTGTTGCTTTAAATGATTGAGAGAAGTTATGGCGAGCGTGTGTGTGTGTGTGTGTGTGTGTGTGCGTGTGCGGGCGCGCGCGCAAGTTGTGGACCTCTGACCGAAAGGGGGTCTCCCAGCGCTGAAGCCCACCGGACTTAGACCCTGGGTACAGCCTCGCCCCTTCTCTCCCCTTCTCCCTTTGTCCATCCCCTCTTCTTTCTCCTCCCCACCCCCCTTTACACGCGCGCCCTCCACCGCTGCCCACCGCGGGGGATGGGGGGGGGCACCCCGTTACCGGGCAACGGGATGCCCAGCCAGAAGCCACTGAACGGAATGCGTGGGGCAAGGCAGTTGGAGAGACCTTGAGTAGCAGAAATGAGCCCTGGTAAGAGCTGGCCCAGGGGGCGACGAAGCGTGGGAAACGAAGAGCAAAGAGGAGGCGACTGCGGGGTTCCCCAGGTCTTCGGCGCGGGGATCTTCGGGACAGGATGCCTTGCCTGCCTAGCCGCAGAGCCGCGGCTCCGGGCGCGCAGCCCCGGAGGCGCCGTGCGGCCGCGCTGCGTGGCTCCAGCGTGCCCTCAGGTGGCCATGGAGGGCGTGGCGACCCGCAGCCTACCTGGTCCCCGAAGAGTTCCCGGTCTGTTCTGTTACAGAAAAGCATTCCGAGGAAGAGGATGAAGTTGATGCGGTTCTTCTTTCAGCGTCCAAAATCCTCAGTTCCTCTGAGGGGATAAAGGAGCGTGGTAGCAGTGTAACAGGTAACATCTCCAAACCCGAGGCACCGATGCGGAGGCATTTTCCTACCTTGTGCAGCACATAGATGGCTCATGGAATCCATAGAACAGTCCCAGGCAATAGCGTTATTTTACACGAGAAAAAAACAGGCCCCACTGTGTGACCAAATCCGAGGCCACACAGATAGCAAGGGACATAGCCAAGTGCAGCTGGGTTCTCTAGGGTACAGATACTAAGCGCTTTACTGCTTCTCAGGGTACCCAACAAGCCACTAAAACCTCCCGTACTGAAAAACTGTAGGATGGTGTAGGGGAAGAGGTTGAGAAAAACCAAAGAGCTGACCAAGGTATGTGTAAGTACTCACTAGGGAATCTGGGAACCCTGAAGTGGAGTCTCATCTCGTTAGGAGAAGCCCAGGGTGACACACACCTGTCAGGGTGGCCTGGTGTTCTGTAGGACAGGCTAGGGAGGCACAGAGCATGTGTTGGATGTGGCATTTAGACTAATGAGCCAGTGGACTAGTAAGGGTACAGGAGTAAGGCAGGGACAGAGAGGGACAGGGAAAGGGATTGTTATGATTTGTGTCTAGTTGTCCTCCTAAAGCCTCATGCAGTCATGGGGTGGGGACTTCTAGAGTTTGAGACTTGACTCATGATCCACTGGGATTATGTGTTTTAGTACTGGTGGGGTTATCGGTCTGAGTATGGCTGGGATTGTGGGTGTGGGCTGAGGCAGAGAGCCTGAATGCAATATAAAGAGAGACAGAGAGACAGACTGATTCTGTTGCTCTGCTGCCCTGGTTGGTTGGTTGCCTCTGTCACCATTTCATTGCTGTTCCACCTCTGTGAACTGCTGGCCTCTGCATTGTGCCTCTCTGCCTTGAATCCAACCAACTATGGACTGAAACCTCCAGTAACTGTGAGCTAAATAAACCTTTCTTTCCTTCATTTTGAGTGTTGGGTATTTGTCCCAGCAATGACAGAAGAGTAACTTAAGACAAGGATGAATAGAAGAAGCCAGGGCCTGAGGCTAGAGCAGAAGGGAGACAGCTGGATACTCAGTCACCACCAGAATGACAAGCATTGTGGTGGAGGCAGCAGACCAGTCCCAGAACCTTTGCTTCACCTTCACCATTCATGGGGTCCTGCAGGCTTCACTACTCAGCTGGAAGAGGAGAGAGGACCAGGCAGGAAGAGCCTTCACCTAGAGCTTAGACATGAAGTTGGGCCATATTTACTTCTAAGCTCAGGGGATGTAAGGGCAAAAGAAGTGGAAATGCCTCAGTTTGGCCAAACGTATTTTCTAACATGAAATGAGACCTTGAACCTGGGAGTCATCATTAACCCTGTCACGTTTTAGAACTCCTATGTCCCCCTGGATCTGCTGGCCACCCTGTGTGCTTAACGCTTTCTGTATACATTGAATATGATATCATTTTCTTCAGGTTTAGGAAGAAATTATCTCATCTCTATTTTAATTATCTCAAAAGGCATTCCACTCAAGATTATTTTTGGTTTTGTTTTGTTTTTTGCTTTCATATTCACTAGAATACGACATGGCTAGAGATCTAAGTCAAATAGAAGAGCACCATTTCTTCCGTTCCTAATAGATCAGTTAAGATTCTCAAGAGGTGGAGCCACGTTGCTTACTGTTTCCCAGAGCCTCACAATACATGTTTAGCAGGGGAATAATAAATAAGGATTATACACAGGTACTCATGGTTCTCTGAAGATTTCCTTTCCACTTCAGGAAGCGCTTCATTCTTCCCAGCTCAACGATTGTTGAATTTTAAAATTACCTTTACCCTGAGTGTATGTAGCAGCCAAACACTATGAAACTAGAGAAAAAGCATGTTATTTTAATAACTTAAAAATAGGTGAACCCAGTTCTCTACCTACTCTCTGTATTGAATCTTCTGAATATTGCTGAAAAAACGTCCCTTTTGAGTTATAGCACGAATGTAAATAAGCACCCAGTGCTGCTTGGAATTTGCTTTATTACCCCAACAAATTATTTCCCTTATCCTCTGCGGTGGTTGATAACACGTCAACGTGAGACCTTCAGGAGCTTAGCTAAGCCACTCTGCAGGGGGCTGGGGCCCTGGTTTTGTAGGCCTCCTGAGCCTGTGCAAGAGGGCTTTCTGGGGACGGTGAGTGCTGCACCCTCCCTGAGCGTCCTGCTTACCATATGAGAGAAGGAGGCTGACTCTTCCCGCCTTCTGTGCTAGCTGCCTGAGCCGTCTTGGGCCGCCATGAGCTGTTTCCCTCTGCCACACCACCCCGCCTTCAAGCCAGCTGACTATAGACTGAAACTTCCACAAACCATGAGCGACATAAACCTCTGCTTCCTTCATTTTGAGTGTCAGGATATTACGTCTCAGAAAAATAACCAAGACGCGCTCCTCTGCTTGGGGATAATTGCTTCACCCCTCAAATCCCCCGCATCTCCCTGCACTGTTTCTCAACTCAACATGGTCTTGTTTTTAACCACTGAGATCCATATTCTCAGGCCCATACTCTCAGGTACTTAGTTTGGTAAAAGAAAAAAGCTTTATTCAAAGCCAGCCCTTGCCGGGCGTGGTGGCTCACGCCTGTAATCCCAGCACTCGGGAGGCTGAGGCAGGAGGATTGGTGCGAGTTCGAGACCAGCCTGGGCTACAAAAGTGAGCTCAGGACCAGCCTCAACTGCATAGCGAGACCCTGTCTCAAAAAAAGCAAAAAAAAAAAAACAAAGCCAGCCCTCATCACTCTCTCACCTTATATAGGTGCGCATACGCCTTTCATAGTAAGCCACAAAGGGCACACAAGACAATAGACCTCTCCACCATTTTCTGTTCCCTAGCTCCCTGTGGGTGCAGAACTCAGCCTGTGAGAGCCTTCATGATACAGCTCAGTGTCCTGTCCATCCTCTTCTAATCTTGAATTTCACCTACTTGTTAAGCTACAGCCTTTCTTGTACAGACACAGGTCACTTGTTCTGCTTCCAGGCCTTGCTGGTTCCTCTGCCCAGAATTCTCCTGCAAGTGTCCACAGGACGGGCCCTTCTTGTCTTTTAGGACTTTCAGCAGAAGCCTTATCTGAGCAGGTGTGCCTTTCTTAGCCTCCTCCTCCAAAACTATCTCAACACATGTTATTTGTGTTATCACTATGTAAAGGTATCTTGTTTATTTCTTTGTGTTTCTTGTATTTACTTTCTTGGACAGCAGAAACTGAAAGCTAGCACCTACAACAGGACAAACTGAGGACCAGGGAGATAGCTCTGTGTCACAAGTGCCTGCCAAGGTCATGAGTTCGAATGCCAGTCCTGGGCCTCCCCCCCCAAAAAAAGAACATACTGAAAAGGAGGTGCTGAGTATTTAAAGGGATGAAGCTGTTTAAAGAACAAGCCACTAGCCTAAAACAACAATATCAAAGGAAGCTGAGCTATTAAGTTATAAGAATTCTTCTAGACTTCCACGGAGAGATTTTGAAAGTAACAGAACATATAAGAACTTCCTTCTCTAGTTTCAAATGAAATCACCATCAATAACAAAAACTGTTATAAAGTGAGCAAAAATATCACTAGCAATACCAGGAAAAAAAATATCTTAAATCATACAATAGGAAAGTAAAAACAGAAGGTTTTGCAAGGTAAACTGTACCCTCATCTCCTAACTCTCCCCCTTATTTGCATAAACAATGAAAAAAGTCAAAATCCTGGAAATAACTCATGGGATCCCCCAATCCATATGTGAATGTAAAAGGACTGAGAAAAGACCCATGTGTTTCTATTATTGCGTGTAGGGTAGGTAGAAAAGCACAGACACTGGAAATAGATGGACAGACCTGAAGGTTAGCTAATGGAAGATTACTTGGAGGACATGAGAGATTTTGAGTAATGCTGCCACGCGTCCACAGACTGCTTTTGTGCAGACTTCACATCTAAGTGGATGTGAGGGGAAGTGGAGAGTAAGCATGTTGCTCAGGCTAAACCCCAGCCCTGTGCCAAGAAGAACCACAGCAGTGCTAATCCATGGGGCCTGGAAAAGAAGACTGGAGAATGTAAAAGATAGAAATCCCATCATTCATTCTTAAGATTCTTTTGTTTATTATATCACTTTACTAAGTTGACAGCTTTCTTTTGAGTCCATATTTCTTGTTTAGTGCAAGCAAAATCAATCCCATATTTAGCTTTGAATTTGAAAGTTTTCTTAACGAGTTGAACAGGAAGATGACTGCTACAGGTACAGAATAGAGATAAAATTTTGAACAGTGATGCCATTAAGAACAAGCTGAAAATATTTCAGAGGATAATATCCTACCTTTGTGTTTCAGTGGTTCTGTGGGAGTTGTGGTAATAGAACAGAATATAAACACTTTAAAACTACAATGTAAAGATAATATGAATAGGAAATATCATAAAGAGTGAGGAGCGGATATGAAAGAAAATATAATGCTGATTTTCTCATATTTTCAGCCAGGCATAAATTAAAACTGAAAACAATAGAAAAGAATTTTTTAAAACAAGATTTCTAGTGTCTTAATCCTTTCCATAGTCTATTTTCTCTTTTGAGAAAAAAAAAATTTTTAGTTTTCATTGTCACAGTAATTTCATATACTTATGCCATACAAATGATATTTCAACACATGTCTACAGTATGTAATGTAATTAGAGTGGTGTGATGGATATGTCAGTTGCTTGGAATAGTCAAAATCCTACTAGGTATTTTGAAAACTCAATTAGTGATTATTTCACAGTTATCCTGCTATGCTACACAGAACGTAGAAATTATTCCTCCTATCCAAATGCATCCCTGCATCCATTAACCATCCCTCTCTCCTTTCCATCCCTCTCTTCCTCACACACTTCCCAGGATATGGTGACCGCTGTATTTTTCTCTTTTTCTGACATCAATGTAAGACTATGTAGCATTTATCTTTCTGTGCCTGACTTACTCCAATTAACATAACAGCCTCCAGTTCCATATACATTACTGCAAGTGACAGAAGTTCATTGTTTCATGGGTAAAAATATTGACATATATATGCACACACTATATGTATGTATGTATGTATATGTATGTGTGTGTGTATATATATATATATATATATATATATATATCACATTTTCTTCATCACTGTGTCAGTTGATAGACACTTCATTTCATGCAACTTCTTGGCTATTGTGAATAGTGCTGCAATAAACATGAAAGTGGAGCTGTCTCTGCAATATGCTTACTTCGTTTCAGTGTATGCTCAGTAGTGGGATTGCTTAGGTCACATGGTAGTTCTATTCCATATATATATTTCAAAACTGCCACTTTCCATAAAAGCACACTGATTTATATTCCCTCCAACAGTGTACGAGAGTTCCACACTCTTTCCAACATGCTTTTACCATAGTCAATGGCAGAGAGGGGCTCATGGGTTGTTTTACATTTCTTTCATTATGAATGATATTGAGCAGTTTTCATATAATTTATCAGTCAGTTATAATTCATTTTGAGAATTACCCAAGTCATTTTCTTGGTTTTAATTGGATTATTCCCTTTTATTTGCTGTTGAGTTTCTTACATCTTTTAAAAATCAATCTTTCATTGGATGAACAGTTTACAAATATTTTCTCTGAATCTGTAGGTTGTCTCTGTGCTGATTATTTCTTTTGCTGTGCAGAACTATTTTAGTTCTGTGCAGTCATTTTCGCAGTCTTTAATTTTCCTGCCTTGCTTGGGGGATCATAACCAAAAGCCCCTTTACCCACACCAGTGTCCCAAAGTCTATCTTCGTCTCATGGCTTCATAGTTTTAGCTCTTACACTTAAGTTTTTAATTCATTTTATGTTAGTTTTTCTGTATCTGATAAATAAAAGGTCGAGTTTCTTCTGCACATAGAGATCCAGTTTTCCTAGCACCATTTGTTGATGAATCTTTCCTTTCTCTGAGGTACTGATGTATGTTTTTGCTGCTTTTGTTAAAAATGAGTTGACCATATTTTTGCATTCTCTATTTTTTTGCTTTGTCTGTATGTCCAGTTTGGGAGGTTAGAGATGTATTTTTTGTTTTTCTGTCACCGCATTATTTTGCTTCCTATTGAGCTTCATTGCATTATTTAGAGCATAACACTCCCACTTGGTTCTTTTGCTTTGACTCTGAGCCTTTCATGCTTCCATACCAACTTTAGAAATTTTTTCCTACTACTGCAAAGAATGTCATTAGTATTTTCATAGAAAGTGTATTGGATCTGTAGACTCCATTGGGAGAGAATGGCCATCTTAACAACATTAATTCTTCCAGTCTGTGAACAGAGGTTGTCTTTTTTTTTTTCTGTGTCTTCCTCAATTTCTTTTACCAGTATTCTGTAATTTTCATTGTAAATATTATTTACTTCTTTGGTTAAACATATGTGTAAGTGGGGCTGGAGAGATAGCTCAGTAGAATAAGTGCTTGCCTGGCAAACGCAAGGACCTGAATTCAACCCCCAGTTCCTCAAACAAACAAACAAACAAAAAAAAAAAAAACCAGATGTGTGTTTTTGTTTGTTTTTAGAAACTTTATGAATGCAATTGTTTCCTGATTTATTTTTCAGTAATTTCATCATTGGTGTTTTAAAAAAAAAAAAAAAAACTACTGATTTTTATCTTTATTTATTTATCTGTTTATATGAATGTTTAGTTAGACAGGTCTTGCTTCGACTTGCCCTTGACCACCCAGCAGGAAAAAAAAAAAAAATCCTTAATTACAATGCATGGAAAGCAGAGCTAGATTGGTGAGATGAGCTTTGGGAGGCTTAGATTCAATAGCCTCCAACATCACAAGCTTCACTGGTGGCCCACTGCAATTGCAAAACCTTTGACTATGTATGTATCTGCTTCCTCTTAGTCCAAAGAGAAATATATTCTTTCCTTTTTTTTTTTTTCTAAGCAACATCAACAGGGAGGTGGGTCATGCCCACACACTGTACTCTGTAGAATGATTGTGAGGACAATATGCAATATGTCAACTTTCAAAGAAAAGAAAGGGGAAAAGGGGGAAAAAAAAGTAATGTGGATTTAGAAAGGTTAATGTTTAATTGTTTGATCAATCTTATATACCTATATGTATTAATCTAAACTGATCTGATGATAAAAATATGTAATATAACCATTGTTAAATTTAAACAATAAAACATAAAATTAAAAAAATATATATTTATCTGTTTATTAAGTTGGTACAAGGTCTCACTACAGAGCTTGGACTCATGGTGATCCTCCTTTCTTAGCCTCTCCAGCATGGGGATCACAGGTATGCACCACCATACCCAGTTGTAGTGGCCCCCATTGTGCACATGGGGTTCAGCACCAGTAGAACATATGGTACCAGGTACCAAACCCAAGCAGATGCTTAGACCACCAAGCTCTCTCCCCAGCTCCAAATTCTTTTTGTATTGACTTTGTATCTTGCAGATTTATTGAATTCATTCTCTATTTTCTGTTAGAATATCTTTATGTTCATATATATACATATACAATAATCATATCAACTGCAAACAATATTCTGACTTTCTCCTTTCCTATTTGAAGTATATGGCTACAGCAAGCATATCTTTTAAAGGTATTTGGCGTACTATGTAGTGTAATTCCAGTGCTACTTTGTTGCTTTTTTTTGGAAAGTCTGGATCACATGTCCATTGAGGAAAGTGTAGTGTTGGAATCTTTTATCAGAACCTTTCTTTTCATTTTTCCCTTATTTTATTATCCTGATTTATAACTCTATACTAACAGTGGAGAAAGTAGACAGCCTTGTCTTGTTCCTGATCTTAGAGAAATTTTTTTTAGTTCTTCCCTTCAGTATAATGTAGCCTGTGAGTTTGTCATTCATATCCTTAATGTATTGAAGAGCATTTCCCTATACCTAGTATTTAAAATATAAAATATATTCTTCACATTGGATTATGTATGCAACTACTTTCTCTTAGTTCAGTAAGAAAAAAATTTTTGTGCCCATAATGATTGGAAAAATTATAACGTCTACACCCTGTGGCTCTGTATAACTAATAGGAGGACAGCAATATGCATTGTATCAAATTTTGGAAATGTACTACTAATGTATTTTGAAACTGTCACATTGTTATTTCTTATAAAAAGTAATACAAATAAAAATATGTTCTTCATGAAAGGATAAAAATATTGATATTTTATCAAATGCTTTTTGTGCATCTCTTGAAATGATACCATTTTATCTTTCATTCTACTGATATAATGATTTTATTTATCAATTTGTATACACTGGATTATCCTTGCTTTCCTAAAATAAATCTCACTTGAACATTTGAATGATCTTTTTGATGAGCTGTTGGATTTGATTTGCTATTTTTGAGAATTTTTGCATCTGTGTTCATCTGGGATATTGATCTGCACAGATATTTATCCTTTTCCTCTCACTTTGTTGACATGTGGTTGTTCATAACAATTCCTACGGTTTCACTGTGTTTTTCTGAACTCAGTTACAAAATCTTTCTTTCATCTCACACTTTATTGGGCAGTCATCTCTCCTCCTTTCCCTTTCTCCCTCCAGAGATAGAAAGAGAGAGTGATAGAGAGAGAGAGAGAGAGAGAGAGAGAGAGAGAGAGAGAGAGAGAGAGAGAATTTGGAATAATCTAGCTAAAGTTTTGCCAATTTTATTTTTCTTTTCAGAAAATCTAATTTTTGTGTCATTGATCCTTTAGAATTATTTTACAAGGTACTCAGTTTGGTTAGGTTGATTTGATTTTGCTTTCACTCTATTTCAATGACTTCTTCTCTGATCTTTGTTGTTACTTTCTCCTATTTTCAGGTTTGATTTGGTCCTCTTTTAGTTCTTGGGTTGTGTTACTAGGTTGCTTATTTAAAATCCTTCCTTTTTTAATGTAGGCACTTACTGCTTTAAACTTCCTTCATATTCCTACTTTTACAGTATCCATAGGTTTTGATATGCTTCATTTTTATTTAATTCAATAATTGTTTAATTTTCTTCTTGATTTTTTTATTGACCTAATGATCTTTCAAGATATTCAAATATTTCATGTGTTTGTTCAATTTTTACAGTTCTCCTGCTTGTTAAGTCCTCATTTTATTCTCCATGGTCAGAGAATATATTATGCTATGATTTTGCTCATTGTTAATTTGTTCAGATTTGTTCTGTGCCCTAATTTGATCTACCTTGGTGAATATTCCAGGTAATGGTGATTTAAAGAACATATACTCTGCAGCTATTAGATGAAAATCAACGTGGTATTTAGGTATTAAGGCCATTTAGTGTATAATATAGTTGAATTTCAATGCTCTTTGTTGAATTTGGGAAGGATCTTGATGATCTATCTATTGAGTTGAGAAAAATGAGATGTTGTAGTCCCCAACTACTATACTATTAAAGAATTTCCTTTTAGATCTAATAATGTTTACACTAAGTAACTCAGTGTGCCAGAGCTGAAGCATATATATTTACAATTATTTCCTTCTTTTAATTATAATTATCATTATATAGTAAGCTTTTGTCTCTTTTAATAGTATTTTATTTAAAGACTGTTTTATATGATACAAGTATATCTAGTCCTACTTGCTTTTTCTTTTCTTTTTTTTTTTTTTTTTTTTTTTTTTTTTTTTTTTTTTTTTTTTTTTTTTTTTTTTTTTTTTTTTTTTTTTTTTTTTTTTTTTTTTTTTTTTTTTTGTGGGACCAGGGATTGAACTTTTATTTTCATTTGCATAGGTTATCCTGTTTCATACCTTAATTTTCAGCGTGTGTGTATCTTTACTGCTAACATGAGTTTCTTGCAGGTAACATATCACTGGATCTAGCTTTGTTTCATTTTTTTAACTCCATCCAGCTACACTATCTTTAGATTTACAAAATTTACATTTACAGTTATATTAATAAGCAAAATCATACTCCTATCATTTTTGTGAACTCTTCCCATTTCATGTATCCTTTGGTCCTTTCTTCTGCTATTACTGTCCTTTGTGATTTGGTGGCTTTTCTCTATTGGTAAGCCTATTGATTTTCCTTTGTGTACATGCTCTGCTGCTGAGGTTTGTTTTGTGTGTGTGTGTTTATGATGATATCATTCTTTGATTTCTGGTGAAATGAAAGCATTTCTTGTAAGGTCAATCTTGTACTGATAAATACTATAAGGTTTATTTGTCTTGCAAAGTCTATCCTTTATTTCTTAAAGATAGTTTTGTTGGATATAGTATTTTTAGTTGCCATTTCTTTCTTTCAGGATTTTGAATATATCATGTTATTCTCTTTTGCCATATAAAGTTTCCGTTCATAGGTCTACCGTTGTTTGTGGAGGTTTCTTTACAACTGACTGTGCGCTTTCACTTGCTGCCTTAGAATTCTATCCGGTACTTTTGACAGTTTGACAGAATATGCCCCTGACAGGATTTCTGTTATTGTTGCCATTGTTTAATTTGTAATGAGAGCTTTGAGCTTCGTGGATTTTTATTCTCTACCTTTCCCAAGATTTGGAAGGGGCTGAGCAATTATTTAATTATTTTCCAAGCCATTTTCCTTGCTCTTCTGAAATATCTATGACAACATGCTTGTGTAATTATGCCCCCTCAGTCTTGAAGGCTTTCTCTATTCTTTTTCTTAATCTGGGTTATTTTTAAGGACCTACATTCAAGCTTAGAAATTCTTTCTTTTGCCTAATCAATTTTGCTGAAATTCTCTGTGTTGTTTTTGTTCTATATATTGAGTCCTTTAGTGCCAAGATTCATGATCTCTTGGGTGAATTTCTCATATCATGAAATGGTTTTCTTATAGGTTGAATTGTCCGTATTCTCTTGTATCTCATTGTTTCCTTGCCATTATTCTTTTTTAATATTCACCAGGTGGTCTGTCAGTTTTCTTTCTTTAGGTTCTGTTGTTAAAAAGTCATTGTGTTCTATGGAATGGTTGTGTGACCTTGTTTCTTCATGCTTCTCATGTCACTCCATTGGTTTTGTGCAGCTACTGGATCAATTATCTCTAATAATTTTATTGGCTGCCTCACATGGTAGAAGTCTTTCTGCTGCTGGTGTTTTTAACATGGTCATTGGATATGTTGCATTGGCTTTAGCTCAGGCTAGTGCTTTAATGTAGAGTCCCTGTAGCTTTCCTAGCTATAATCAATATCTCATTGACCTATGCTGCAAAGATTGTAGGACTAACTACTAACTAGTGTGGCACTCCTCTTGACAGAGTGGGTTCACTGGCAGCTGCAAGCATAATGTACATGACTACCTTTATGGGGCACCCTTCGGTTTCCATGGGTCATGAGAGCAGAGCTCCCTGAGAAGCCTAAGAAGGTATGGCATATTGTGCTATGCAGTGGACTGGGATGTTTATGAATGCCCAAGGGCAACACAGATGATTTTGAGAAGTTTCCAGTGGGTAAGTTGCTCAATCAGTTCTGCTCAGCTGTTTCCTGAGGTCAAGGGTAGGTGGATGGGCCTGGGCATCTGCTTCCTGGGGCTTTAGTGAGCCATGCTTCTGAACAAAAACAGAGGTTCTTGAAATGCTTCTTGACATTTCAGAAGATGGGTGGGACCACTCAGTCGTGTCCCAGGGGTTCTCAGCAGAACAGGCCATTCAGGAAAGATCACTCGTCCACTACTCTGACCTCTGTAGTCCAAGATACCGAGGGTTTATTTTCTAGAGTGCTTCCCACAGCTTTTTAGCTGATTTGCAAAATTGGATTAGTGGAGCTGCTAGATGCAGCTTTCTGGTTGCTCATTAGAAAAAATCTCAGGTTGACCAGGACCTCAGAATGGCTTAGGGCAATGGGGACACAACATGAGCTAAGGAAACTGGGTTCCCAGCTTGCATAGACTGCAAGGTTCTATAGCTGCTGATGGTTCAGTATCTGTGCTCACGAGTGAGCTGACCAAAGGTCTTTTGTTTGTCTAAACAAACTAAACAAATAGAGCAATCCTCCTGCCTCAGCCACCCAAGTGCTGGGATTACAGACATGAAAGATTATTACTGTTGCTCTTTTTACAAAAAAAAAAATGTAGTTTGCATCTCAAAAATAAAGATTTTGTTTGAAGTTTATAGTTACAAGTTAGTGATTCCTTATAAATTTTTTAAACCTATTATAACTCCAAATAAGTATTTTAAATTAATGTCTTGGTTACTTTTCTCTCCTTGCTGGGACAAATACTCATCACACAAAATGGAGGAAGGAAAGGTTTATTTAGCTCACAGTTAATGGAGATTTCAACTTATACTTGGCTGGCTCCAAAGCAGACTGGCATATAGCAGAGAGCAACCTTTTATGGTGGTGGCAAAAAGCACAGAGAAAAAGGGAAGATTTAATAGCAGCAATGGCTACAGAGAGCACCTCTGTCTCCCTTAAATTGCATTCAGGTTATCTACCCCAGGCTGGGTGTAGTACTCACGCCCATAATCCCAATGGCTCATAAGTTAATCACAGACTCTAGTAGTCTGGCCCATGACTGCATGAGGCTTTGGGACAGTCAAGAGGAAATTACCCCTTAAATGTACTATATGGCTGGCTAGTATAAATAGCAAATGTTCTCTGTTTAATTGCCCCAAAACATTAGGAGACCATTTTTACTTCAACTGTTTAAAAATAAAACTTATACGTTAAATCATATGTTTCACTTTTTTAGGATGTGGCTGTATATCAGACTCAGAAAATCACATCCAACCACAATCAGCATTGAAAGTGAGTATACTGCATTTTATTATTGCCGGAATAATAAAAGCAACAATTTTTATTGCTTATATAAAAGATGATCTGGTTCAGAATACATACTTCCTAAGTGGATGTAGATTCTTTTTTGACTTTGCCCTCACAAAAATCTTCATGGGAGTATAGTGGAAAGTCAGAAAAAATGACTAAGAGCAGCATCATTGACCTCTCATGAGATCTTTTCTTTTTTTTT
>PVJA010040397.1:0-18533 GCA_004027025.1 Myocastor coypus | reverse complement strand
CAAGCTTAACACACCAGCAGGCAGGGAGATGTAGTGGGAATAATCTAAGGGAAGTGCCAAGGGGGTGAAGAGGCAGGCAGTGCCAGCCAGCACAGCCGTCTTGTGCAGGCAGTTGCCCACAGTGGTCCACCACACTGTCTCATCACCAATTCGGGTGGGCTCAATGACAATGTACTTGTATTGGGCTTCCAGAGCCTGTTCCAGCTCATACTCAAACTGGTCCTGGGCACTCTCGCCATTGTAGATCTCACGCACGATGTAGCAGTCTGTGGCTGACAAGGTTACCCTCTCTCGGGCGCTGCCCGTACTGCTGCCCGGGCCCAGACGCCTCCTTCCCCACGCGGCCATCTTGGAGACTGAAAACTTCTTTTTTTATTTCATTACTTTTAGTACGAAAGATCAATGAGATAGTTTCAAAACACATTAGTAGGACAGCCACAATTAATACAATGCGTATTGTTGTCTTCATAGTAGTTGTTCAGAGCATAAGATGTAGACATGATGTTTTCTAAACACTATTGCTGCGAATCTGTCTTCTCATTAAACATGGTTTCAACGTAAATCCTGAAGTTACATGTTTTGTTATATAAGTCCTGCTTTAACTTGGCCTTACCCATATAGCAGAAAAGTTTAACCACGAAGCATAAAAAGTAAAGCCAGGTTAGTACACTGAGCTGTAAAAGGCTCAAAGCAACAGCTTCTAACTTTGCCCGTTCTGCTGATAACCCACTACTATTATGGAATATTGGACTGTACATGATAACTTTTAATTCAAGAATGGGTAGATAAATGTAAAATGACAAGAAATATTGTCAAATTATTGAAGTATGCTGATTATACAAGCCTAGAGCAACAGCTCAGGAAAGTCCAAGTAAAAATTTTCATCATGAAGATTTGGAAACTCGCACAATCCTTGTTAGCCTTTTATAGGCTTCTGTTCATCCCTGAACATATTTGAGCCCTATAATGTGATAACCCCACCCACCTAATACCAGTATCAATAAATGACTCATTACTGTGTTTATCTGAGTGTGGATATACATATATATATGCATATATATATATGTATGTATACTTGAATATACATATGAATACATACATATAAACATAGTTTACAGTATATTGGCATCCATGTAAAACTTCTGAAACTATATATATATATATATATATATATATATATATATATAATATGATTTCTATATGAAATGTACAACTTTTGTTTCTGCTTCTAGCAGTATCAGGTGAGGCTAAAAACAGCTGAGTTATAAAAAAATTTCATAAGGCAAACTATAATTGAGGTTTTGGATGGTCCTATATGCAGATTATACACAAAGTGTGTTTTTTCTTGGTTGCCACATTGTGTTAGAAATTGTGCTCAATTTATCTATGCTACTCTTAATGTTTTTCAACAAAAGGTCTCCAAGAGCACACCTATAGTCAAACAAAGTTGGTTTTACTGATTCGCTAGAATGCGAGTGAATTAACATGTTGGGAGATTTCAATAAAGAGAGGTTAGAAAAGATTTATTATCGTAAACTTGTAGGCAATTTGGGGAAAGGCTCAGGAACAGGGACTTAATTCTGCATTAGATGCTGACAGAAAAATAGGGGTAATCCCGTGACTGGGTACCTTAATGCATTTTATCTAAAGGTGGGAAGACTACTACAAGTACAAAGTTGTCATTAGTGAAGCAGCAGCACTAACATTTAGCAGTCAAGACAGAGAGCTGTTCGGCTGCTTGTGTAGTTTGAACAATGTTCATGTGTTTATGTTCAGATGCGATTCCAGTGGTCTTATTTTCTCTTGATCTATTACCTTCCCAGAGGGCACTGGTGTGATATTGGCTGGTATTCTCTGAGATTGCTTACATTTAACAGGAAAAAAAGTATCCTAAATGTGAATGTCAGGTCAGCAGCCTCAAGGCTTAGCTGAAAGAGTCAGGTCAGTTTCTAGATACTAGGGAAGCTTTAACTTTTTCAATTTTCTTATCCTTCCACTAATGTTTTTGACCCTTACCTGTTAGATGACTAAGTTCCCATGTGCACCTCTCTTACACAGAGAGCCTCGGGCCTTCCAAAATACCTTCCACATTGCAGTAGCAAACAAATTTTGTGTCTCTCCTGCTTTGCTTTGGTGTTCACTTCCTCAGAGCATAAATATAATTCCATCTAAACAGACAAAAGATAATTTCATTCCATAAGATAAAGGAATGAAAAATAAGCCTCATGACAAAGAGGACCCTGAAAGGCAATACTCTGAAGGTTACACAGGTAGCATGCCATAGTAATCAGTAAGGAGTGTGTAGATGAATCTGTTCCCAGTCAGTGAGCATAGTTGAGTGGTAAGGGAGAGTGTGGAAAATAGCTTAGGACAGGTCTCCAAATTTACTTCATGGGTTGGGAAACCCTTCGTGACTGGCTTACCTCTCTTTCATTTATCCTGAGCTCCCCTTCTTCCCCTGTGCTTTTAGCTTCTTACCTCACTGCTGCCTCTCCAGAGCAACATAGACTGCTTTCCTCTGAGGCCTAAGCTTCCAAATGCCCCTCTGTGCTAAAAAATAAAATCGTTCACACAGCCACACATGTTCTATGCTTTCTGGACTGTGAAGAGTCAGTGACTCCATCTTGATGTTCTCAAAGGCAAAACAAAGCAATCTGTCAGTGGGATTTGGGCTTTTTTTTTTTCAGACAATGCAATTTTTCTTCTTGCCCAAAGCCATCAGCTCTATATTGTGTTTCGTTTGCAAGGAAAATATTTGTCAAAACAGAAAGCTATCCACTCGTTATGATTTCTCTTACTACTTATTAATTTGAAAGTTCTACACCTTCATCTAAATGAAATAATGTAATATGTATTCTCTGTATCCTGATATTTTTCCTTTAGCTTATGAAAATTATCCATGCTATTTCTTGTATGTAGTTTGTTACATTTTTATGACAGAGTGTTATTCTATTCTGTGACTACACCACAGTTGTCTATATAATCTGCCAATAAGTAATTATACTGTTTCTGATTTGGTGTGATGATAGTGTCGTTATAAATATTTTATACAAGGCTTTTGGTGAGCATATCTTTTGCTTTCCCTTAAGAAAAACCTAGAAGTATAGCTATGATGGAGATCTAAAATGTCCCCCAAGTCTCATATGTTTGGAAGGTAATCAGATCATTGGGGTGCTGTAGTCATCAGTGATTCATCCATTAATGAATTGAGTAGTAGAAAGTACTGTTAGGAGATGGGGCCTCTGGGAGGTAGGTCATGGAGATGTGACCCAAAAGGGTGTATTTTGACCTCCAGCTCCATTCTTCTCTCTCTGCTTCCTGGGTGCTATGGGTTGAGCAACTTTCTCCACCACATCCCTCTTTGCACTGTTTTGCTTTGGAGCCACCTAATCATGGACTAAATCCTCTGAAGCAGACCAAATAAAACTCTTTTCCTTTAAGTCGTGGATGGTGGGTAGCAGCACATAGCCACAGGAAGGTAACTTGATTATTGTTAAGAACTCCCCCCCCAAAAAAAAAAACTTCCAAAAGATACATTTAGGATGGAAAAAGTGCCAATACACACATGGAGGAACCTCTTACCAAAACCCCTCTCATATCCAGAATATATAGAGAACTACCACAAACAAATAGGAAAAAAAATAAATTTTGAAATGGCAAAAAGACTTGAACCGGTTCTTTACCAAAAACAAAATATCTTAATGGTTCCAATTAGTTCATTAAAAGATACACAACTTCTTTGGTCATCAGGAAAAGGCAAAATTAAATCACATTGAGCAGAATGGCTAAAATTAACAAGACTTGAAAATAATACATGATACCTTCATATATACTATTGGTGGGAGTATAAGTTGATAATTCAGTATGGAAAGAGTGTACTTAGTTAATCTAAAAAAGTACCTACTTAAAATATATATGATGGAGCAACTCAATTATCAGTTATATACCCATGAAAAGTGATTGTGTATGTATTCCGAAGTCATCTACAAATTTATCATACTATCTATATTCATAATGGACTAAACTGGAAACAACCCAAATACTCAGAAATATGAGAGAGATATATAGAAGTTGTGTAAATTCATAGTAACAAAAAGATTAACCACAATACAATATGTAAATGGCTGTTACAGCTTAATGATGTGTGAAAGAAGATACACCCAAAATAAAGTATACTATAGAATTTTCCTTATATCATATTCATTCAGTATTCATAACCATCAACAACATCATCATCATTATAATCATAATTATCTCTCTCAAGAAGGTACTGACAACAAAGAAGGTGACCTTCCAGGGCACTGAAAATATACTGCATCCTTCTATGGCACACAAAAATGTATTAAGTTGCACAAATATGATTAGTGTACTTTATAGAATACTTACTTTTTAAAAACTCATTAGAGATTATAATACATATATTTGACAATTAAAAATCTCATAGTAAATAATTAGTCTTCTAAAATACATAGAAATCAAAAAATTAAGTGTTATAATTTCCTCCTCAAAGTAACAATTATTTGCTTGTTTCTTAAATTGAGATGGAAAATATCCCAACTAGATGTTAGTGTGTAAGCCATTGCCTGGAGACCTGGTTCTTGGGAACTTTTCAAGATGGTTCATTAGCTCTGATATGTCATGACCTCATTTGCATTAGAAGATTAGAAGCTCCTCTGTATCATTAACACTACAGTATTGGATTGTAACCCCCAAATTAACTCATACTTTTCTGATCACTTGGTTTCACCAATATAAATTTGGGGACAACTTCATTACAACCTGTGCTTATGAGCTGCATCTACAATATTGAAATGCCAACCCTGAGAGAAAATGGTAACCTGAGTAGCACTCTGATCAGATTTACAGCTACGATATGATGGGAATCCAGGTGTGTGGGGGGGGATTGTGTGTGTGTGTGTGTGTGTGTGTGTGTGTGTGTGTTTCCCTGGTCTGACCTAAGGCTCTTTTATAATCTTCTTTTCTTTTATGATTAATGTTTCACAATTAATTTTTTCTGTTTTCTCAAGCTCAAACAGGAATAAAATCAGTCTTCACAACTTTACTCACTTTTTGTTCATGTCATTATCCATAGTTTTCCTTACAGTATATTAACTGTAATAAAAAAAAAAAAAGGAACATACTCTGGTTAGGGTATGAAGTAATGGGAGAAGATGAAGGAGCAAAATCTTATTAGAATAACAGAAAGCCCTTTTGGTAGACTAAAATGCCAACAAGAAGATTATGATTTATACATTGTAGTAACACTCATATTTAGCAACTCAGAGTATTCACATGAGACTAAGTAAGTTTCTCTTTTTTTCTATGGAGGAAAGACTAAGAGAAAATGAACTTCACATGCACAGCGAAGTTTCAAGATGACTTTTTAAAAACTGTATCTTGCCCTTCCCTTGTCACTATGGTAGCTAGTTCTTCTTGTATTCAAGTATTCATTCAAGATTACCATGTAAAACTTGTTTTGGGGGTAAATGTGTCTTGGAGTAAATACTCATTAAGCTCAGGTATTTGTATGGAAGAATATAGAATCTAGTGAAGAAATATCAATTGTAATTAGGTAGGGAGAAATCTTTCTCCATTTGAGAACTATGTGCTCTTTTGATTTCTGAGAGCTGACTTGTAGCATTGTTTTCCTTGAGATGCCTGACTGCAGAAGACAGTATCAGTATGATTTCTAGGTTGCAAAATTTAAAGGTGAATTATCTTCCATGAGAATCACATCCATGTCCCCAGGCCTTTCAAGTGGAATGCTCAGCCATAATGCAGAAAGTCTCAATTTTGGTTATTGTACCATGGACGTACTAAATAATCTCTCATCTGGTGAAATTCGTAGAGGTTAAGTCTGTGCTCTACCTGAGAGAATACATTAGCCCACTTTTCTATTGCTGGACATAATACTTGACACCCACAGCATAAAGGAGAAGAGACTGAATTTGGTTCATTGTTTCAGGACCATTAGTCCATGGTTAGTTGGCTCCTAGGCAGAAACATCATGGTGAAAGGACCTGGTAGACAGTGATGCTCAGTATATGGTAACCACAGCAAAGGAACAGTGCCAGTGAGGAAGGGGCAAGGAAGTACATTATAGCACTGAAGACCATGCCTCCATTACCCACCCTGACACACCCAGAAGTGTGCCCCACCAGTCCACTGTGCTGCTCACAAACCAGTCAAGTTTGTCACATAGAACAATGATGTTGGCCAACTGTTGATTTTAATCAGTTGAGTTAAATTTTATCAGCAAAAATGTCTAAAGGTAGGAAACTTTATGGGGGGAGACAATTTGGGTCTCATATTCTCTAAATCATCTCACATATTGATCATTGCAAATACTTTTCATCATATTTCATCAGATTAAATTGTTCTCATTCCCTGTCTCGGTTTTTTGTGGCAAAAGATTCTCAAGTGGTATTTGAAGGAAGATTCATTGAGGACATTCTGGGATACTGATATCACAAAATGATTGGTTTTTAAGGTTTTAAAAATACTTATACAATACATTGTCCAGCTCACAAGTAGAGGAAATTGTATTAAATATCTCAGCTGAGAAAATGACACATTTTCTCAGTTGGGAATGAAACAATGAAGCACAAAGTAAATGTAGACTGCTGTCCACAGTCTCAAGGGTGTGTGAATCACCATATCATAGGCATCATGATTGCATTTCAACTTAACTTTGACTCCAGTTCTTCATTCTAGCAGGTTAATGAATTACTAACGGAAGCACCTCTGTGCTGCATGTAGTGTATCACCTTCTTAATATTCTAGCAGTCTTCTTAGGTCTTAAAACAAAGTGTTGACTGTAAGCAGGGGAAATGAGAGCTTAGAACAACCATCTGATCATCATTGATGATCCATGAAATTTCCTTCTGAGTCATCCGTTTTCTCTGACAAGATCACCACTGGGACAAGAACATAGTTTTCTACTTTCATTTGTGAGTCAACCATCTTTAGAGTCTTGCCAGGAGAACTGTGAAAAAGCAGGATGCAGGTCCAAGCTCTTCTAAGATCCTCAGGTTTTTTTTTTCTTGTTCCATTTCCCACACCCAAGGAAATCAATCTTTAGTTTGAGAGACCAATAAACTTACTCTCCCTTGCTTTTTCAAAACTCTGAATCTAAGTGGAAACACACAGAAACTTCACTTCTTCTCTGATAACAAACCGAGATATCATAGAGACCCTAAGGAGTTAGTCTTTAGGAAAACCAAACTCAGAAATGTGTGTGGACTATTTTCATTTTTCAATCCTTCCGATATACATCGCCAAAAAAGTGAATACACATCCAGTTAGATCCCTAACTGAATGAATAAGGAGGACAAATGAGGACATTTAATTTTAAAATAAAAATGTTATAAATTTACATGTAGAAATAATGTATGATTGATTATTTTTATGACTACAATAGTAAGCATCAATAGGGCAGGAGTCACATGAGGCCTTTGATCCATAGAATTCTTGGGGGGTTGTTTGCTGTTTTTGTTTGTTTGTTTTGCAGTTCCAGGGATTGAACTCAGGACCCTGCACTTGCCAGGCAGGCTCTTATTTTACTGAGCTATGTCCCCAGCCCTGATCCATAGAGTTCTGTACCTGCAATACAAGAGAGGATAAAGAAACAAGTGAAAAGATGAATGAATGAATGAATGAATGAGTGAGTGAGTGAATAACATTAGATAAATAAAACTTCCTTTTTACCCTGTCTTGTATCACAGGACAAGTTCACCCTCTCATCTCTTCTGGTACATCACCCCTTCTATATCTTACAGGAGCTCTCTAATGTATTTATTTATTTATTTTCATATATTTAGTACAGGGTCTATAGGGTCTCACTATACAGGTTCATAGTAATCCTTCTATTTTCAGCCTCCAAAGTGCTAAGATTACAGGCGCGTGCCACCACACCCAGTCCCAGTCCCCATTTCAGCACCCCCTGGGGGCGGGGCCAGCACAGCATTCCTGGGATCAAATGCTGGTCCTTGTGCCAGCCTAAGCAGGTGCTTTAGTCCACTGAGCTATCTGGCTCGCCCAAGCCCTCTAATTTATGTAAAATTCAATTTTTAGTGCCAGCAGCCATGAGGATTGAACAACAGAATTGTTTCCATCATTGCTGCCCTCAAGAGTCCTCTTGCCTAGTTCAAAGGAAGTTTTATTTTCATGTAATATTAGAGGGTAGCACAAGCAAGGAAAAAGGATCATTTTGTCTGCTGTGGAAGTTCTAAGCAAACAGAGATCACTGGACGCTACATTACATGGAAAACTCTTCAAGGAAACAGTGGAGATGAGGTGGACCATAAGTAGTGTTAGCAAGCCAAAAAAGAAGAAGTAAAACAGAAAAATGAAAAGTGCATAGGACACAGTGTATCTGAAGGCAAAGCCTATGTTCAGGAAAATATTAGAAGAGAGCAAAAGTTTGTGGCAACTAGCTTAGCTTAAGTGGCAAGAAGTTATATTTGGAGGGCTGGCCAAATAGCTCAGCAGATTAAAGCACCTGCAAGCAGGTGCAGGGACCAGGGGTTCGATCCCCAGGCTGCCATGCCAGTCCTGCCCCTGGGGTTCTGCAGTTGAGACTGGGCACCGTGGTACACACCTGAAATCCCAGCTCTTGGGAGGCTGTAAACAGGTGGATTACTATGAGTCTGATCTAGTAGTGAGACCCTGATCACCCTGTAGAAACTTTCCCTCCTCCCAAAAAAGAAGTTGTATTTGGATGTGGTTAAAGAATCAAAGTAGAACTTCGGACATTTGATCAGCGAATATCCATAACTATCACAGTGGGATACCTTGCAATGTAATCTAAGTCCCACATATCTGAGGGTTAAAAATATAGCCTTTGGTAAAAGAAATCATATTTAATTTTTCTTATTATATCTTAGCTTCATAACAGGTATTAAGACAACACTGAAAAGAGAAGAGATATTTAATATCTCATTGATTGGTTAAGGATTAAAGGTTGTTAAATCTCAAATGAGGTGACATGAACTCCAGTTGCAGCTATGCCACCAACTAACCAAGTAATGTTGGCCAAGCCACTCAATTTTCTTGGGCTTGGTTTTCTGAACTATAAAACATGAAGATTAAATTAAAAACATTTAGTTTTCTCAGCATTCCCAAAGCATATAGCTGATCAGCAGTCCAAACAAGGAATCAAAGGGCCAAAGATTTTCTGAAAAAAATGAAGCTGAAGAGGATTTTAGGCTGGGTAGATAGCTCCGCGGCACAAGTGCCTGTATGGCAAGTGCAAGGTCGTGAGTTCAAACCCCGGTCCCGCAAAAAAAAAAAAAAAAGAGGATTTTAATAAGAAAATAAACACCAGAAAGCAAGAATGGCAAAAGAATCCACGAATCTTGATTTCACTTCAAGGTGACACATACATGAAACTGCATTGTGAGCTACACGTTCTATTTTCAACAAAAGTAAGGAAAGATAAAAATTGATTAATTCCTCATAGGAGAAGAGACGTGTTAGGGCACTAGCTACTTTCCACTGTTGCTCCAGAGTAAATATGTCATCCCAGACTGGAATCTCCTCCTGTGACTTCTGCTCGACTCAGAAGTAAGTGGGAACTTAGCAAAAGTTTTAAATTAGCTGAAGTCATTTAGAACTTTTAAGATTAGTTGGTATCTTTTTACTGAGTGTCAATACTGATGATTCTTTGTCCTATACTTTGGCATAGGGATGGGAGAGTGAAGAAAAGAGTCAGAAAGTCATGGCTTGCAGAATTAATTGATAGTCAGTCAAGGCAGCTTTTCTTTTTTTTTTCTTTTTTTCTTTCTTTCTTTCTTTCTTTCTTTCTTTCTTTCTTTCTTTCTTTCTTTCTTTCTTTCTTTCTTTTTGTGGAACCACGGTTCCAACTCATGACCTTGCAGTTGCCAGGCAGGCACTTGTGCCACGGAGCTACTTCCCTGTCCCCAAGACAGTTTTTTTTTATTATCTGTATTTCTATCTTTACTACAGCATCTAGGACACAGTTCATGTATTTGTAGTCCACCCTCTATTTTTATTCCTTTGGGTATTATAATTACTAATAAAAAAGAAGGAAAAGGCTATGACTGGGAGAGGAGATCCTTTGGACCCTACTCCTTGAGGAAATTCCTACAGTTTGAAGCCAAAAGGCCTCACCAATATAATGAATAATATTTAATGCCCCATACTTATGTCCAGTAAATCAGTCCCAGAAGTAGATGACACTTATTAACCATTACCAAAGGGTATTTGCAAGTCAGTGCAACCTCCTTCATTTCACAGATGAGAAAATTGAGGACCAAGCAGCAAAATAACTCAGCCAGTAACTTGCTGTTTGATGACTGTCAGTTCTCTGAAGTCTTAAGTGTCCCATGGAGGCACTTTCCAAAGTAGCTCCTAATGATCTGCTCCTCCTGCTGTGCTCGCCCTTGTGTACTTTCTCTTCTAATGAGTAAATAAGACATCAGCAATGTGATGTCACTTCCGTACTTGTGGGATTCGGTTCTAAAAGGTGATAACTTTCATCTCATCTCTCCCTCTCTCTCTCTCTGTCTCTCTCACTCTCTCTCTCTCTCTCCCTCCCTACCTCTCTCTCTCTGGGCTGCCACATGAAGATAAAAATGCTTCCCTGGGAAGAAATTACAGCCTTTCTGATCAAGAGTCAGGGCAAAACTGAGACCCCTAATCCACCAGGCCATGAACAATTTAATCATGCCAACAGCCATGCCATCAAATCAACAAGCCATCAAGCATGGGAATAGCTACAGTCCCAGCCATGTGATCCTATGAGGACTCTAAGCCTGAGACTCAGCTAAGCCTTGCTAGTATTCCTGATTCAAAGAAATTATGAGATAACAAGTATCACTGAATTAATCTGCTAAATTTGGAGGTAAGTACATAAGTACTTAATAGACTCCCAGCTTAGACTAGTACTTTCTGCTCTACAGCAGAAAGAGAAGCTGTGTTGACCTCCACCTAAATGAAAGCTTTTCCTGTGTTCATCTTTGGTTCCAACACCAGGTGGCTTTTCAATGCTGACTTTGGCAAGGAAACAATATTAAAGTGACATTGGCTCAGGTAAAGCTCAGGTGTGTGACTAAAACAAACAGACACAACCAGCTGCTGTCTCCACAGTGACAGCAGGTTTCTGCGATCTGGAAGCACAGGTTGGAATTATCTATTGCTGCCCCTTAAACATTTCATCAGTAAATGCGCAGAGACAATCTTGTTCCTGGTGATGTCCACAGCAAAAACAAACATTCGTCATTGATGTTTCTCTCCAACAGGATGAATTATCCATGTTGCTTGTCAGTGCAGGTCAATGTGTGTGTGTGTGTGTGTGTGTGTGTGTGTGTGTCTGTCTGTCTGTCTGTGTGTGTGTGTGTCTGTGTGTGTGTGTGTGTTGCACATCTTTCTCACTTGGTCACTGTAAAGGGTGTTATGAAAAACTAAGTTTTATATACTGTTCTCAAAGACTTTGATGTATAAACACAGTATAAATTTTAAACGTGCAAAATTTTCAGGGAGAATTATTGTATCGCTGGGTAGTCAACCAAGTATTCCTTCATGTACTCATTTGTTCATTCATCAAAAACGTGTTCTGCATCTATATATTAGGTATCAGGTCATGTTTAAGGTCTCGGAGACCCAGGAGTGATTAAATTCTTTGACGCCAAGGAGCCTGTGGGCTAAATGGGAATGTAGATAAGAAACAGGCTCCCTATACTATGTACCTGTAAAGCATGACCAAAATAATTATTGATTCTTTAGATTGCTACAGCTTTCCTGCAATACAAAACAATCTCACTGAAATTTCACAGAACATTGGTTCTGGTCTTTCTGGGTGAAATCTTTGGTCCTATAAGTCTTCTTGCTCAATCTGTGGATATGCTATTCTCTTGTGTCCAACCCTCAGACCATAGGTAAGAAAACTTTTATTGATTCCCAAGTGAATGTACCTCCTACACACATGCTTATCTTGATTAAGAATGAATTATCTAAATTTCTTCATTCCAAGAAATCTTTTAAATTCATGCGTCCCAGTATAAACTTGGCCGAGAAATTTTCAGATCAAGGGCAACATTTTATTACATCTGTGATGCTCCTGGAATCTGTCACTATGAAAGGAAACAAGAAAGATTCAAGGGCCAGTACTGGGTCAATCAAAGCATGTAGCTTTCCATCCTCATACTGACATTTTGGTCCACACATAGTTAAGAAGTTTCTTTTAATTCCAGAAAATCACATAGAGAGCAGCATTTAATAAATGTAGTGAAAAAATAGAAGTACTATGCAGATCATTTAAATGAATTCACTGGAAGGTTTAACCTTCACATCAGGATTAGATCCAGCAACTAGGCCTGGCCTGTTAGGTAGACCACCGAGGGCCCCCTGGAAACTCATTCAACCCAGACACTAGGCCTGGCATGCAAGTGAGACTGCCCAGCAAGAAAGCCCTGCATGTGAGTGGAACTTCACCCATCAGACATGCCCAGTGTAGAAAACTGCCACAGAAGGCCCTGCACAGAGGCTAGAGACAAGACCCATCCCGCTGATCCAGGAGCAGAACATCTTCCCAGAGTGGCAAGGCAGGTTCGCCTCCAAGGGCTACAGCAGGAAGAAGTGAAGCTCAGCAGCCATACCTAAGCCACACACACCTGGATGACTTTGAACTTGGTAGATCCAGACCTGTGCTAAGGTAAGAATACTACCAAAGCTCTACACCAAAGGTTAGAAGAGAAGGCTATACAAAATGACAGAGGAAGCCGGGCGTGGTGGCTCACGCCTGTAATCCCAGCACTCGGGAGGCTGAGGCAGGAGGATTGGTGCGAGTTCGAGACCAGCCTGGGCTACAAAAGTGAGCTCAAGGCCAGCCTCAACTGCATAGCGAGACCCTGTCTCAAAAAAAAAAAAAAAAAAAAAAAAAGACAAAAAAAATGACAGAGGAGGAGCAAAATGAAATGTGGGCCTGGTTTCTGGTGGGCCCCAGGCAGTCTCACTCACATACCAGGCCTGGTTACTGGGTTGAATAAGTTTCCATCAGGCCCAAGGCCTTCTACTTCACATGCCTGGCCTGGTTACTGGGTCCAATCCTGATGTGAAGTTTAAACCTTCCAGTGAGTTGAAATGAATCCGAGCCCACTCAGAACAAATACAGGAGACAATACCATAGAAAAAATTGGAAATCACACACATAAACTCTCTGAAATAATAGTATGTGAAGAAAAGAAACAACTTCAGAAAGGTGTAGAGGAAATCAGATCAGAAATAATTTTTGAAGTAAAAAAGTAATAATACCTATAATAAAGGAATCATTGCCAGGTGTGGTGGTGCACGCCTGTAATCCTAGCACTTGGGAGGCTGAGGCAGGAGGATCGGTGTGAGTATGAGACCAACCTGGGCTACAAAAATGAGCTCAAGGCCAGCCTGAACTGCATAGCGAGACCCTGTCTCAAAAAGACAAAAAAAAAAGAAAAGAAAAGAATCATTAAGTGCTTCTAAAGAAGACACTGATAAAAAGATAGAGAATAGAAAAATGATAGAATCCTTAAATGAGCAATATAGGAAAGTAAAAGAATGTGTGAAGCAGATTCAAAGTGCCACACAGGAAGTTAAAACCTCAATCACAACCTGGTAAAACTTTTAATGAAATAGACTTTCAGACCTTAAAGACACCATTGCAGCTAGTGAAGAAGTAAGAAAACATGTTTTTTTGTTTGTTTGTTTGTTTGTTTTTTGGGGGGTTTTTTTTGTTTTGTTTTGTTTTGTTTTTGTTTTTTGTTTTTTGTTTTTTGTTTTTTTTTTTTCCAAAACTGGGGATTGATCTCAGGCCCTTATGCTTGTCATGCAAGTGCTTATTCTACTGAACTATCTCACCAGTCCCGAAAAAAGATCTCTTAAAAACAGTTAGGATGCTAGAAAAAAATAATTGAACATCTGCAAGATGATGCAAAGATGAACAATGTAAGACTAATGGTCATCAGTGAGAAAGAAGGAGTCAATGCAAATGATATAAAAAGAATATGGCAGAAGTAATAACAGAAAACTTCCCACATATGGGAAAACAATTTCACATTCAGGTTACCAAAGCATATAGAACTCCATATAACATCAACTCAATTAAAACTACAACCAGACATATAATAATCAAGATCCCAGAAACTCAGCACACAAACAGTGTACTAAAAGTCACTAGAGAAAAGAAACAGATCACTTCTAAAGGAAAATCCATTAGAATAATGACAGATTTCTCTTTAAAAACCATCAAGAAGAGCATGGAGCAAAGTACTTCAAGTCTTGCAAGAAAACAAATTCCAGCCCAGATTGATATACCTTTCAAAATTCTCTTTCAAGTTCAATGGAGAAGTGAAATACTTCCATGACAAAGAACAACTAAAGAATTTCATGATGACAAAGCCAACCCTGCACAGTTTACTAAAAGATATTCAAGAAAGGGATCAAAATGATCACAATTCCCTGAAGAAGAATGGAAAGAAACCAGAAAATAGGGCAAATAATTAAGCACAGGAGAAAAAGAAGTATACAAAACCAGTCTTTCAACTATTCATTTGTATACAACAGCAGACTATGTCCATCACCATATTCTATAAACAGACTTCTCCTGCACCCTACGGGCCATGATTCTGTCTAAGTTTACAAAGTGGATATCAAGGAACTAGCTCAGTTTCACAAGTGACACCTGGCCACCAGTAAGCATCATGGACACTGTCCACGTCCACGACATACTAGAACTTTGTGTGATATCCTATTCCCAAAGTGTTAAAAGTTCTGGTCATATATTTGCCATTACAGTATTTATATTATGTTTTATTCTTAGTAATTCTTTACTACCATGGAAAACTTCTCTAGTTGATATCTTTGTATATATTAACCTATTCAAATAATATGTGAGTACTCTGAATTGATTACAGAATGGTATATATGATACACAACATTCTGGCCTCTAAGTTGTGCTCACAATTTGATTTGAATCTTTGAATATTGTTTTAAACATTTATTTTAATTTTAAATAATTAATATTTAATTAGGGGCTGGAGAGATATCTCTATGGCACAAATGCCTGCATGACAAGTGCAAGGTTGTGAGTTCAAACCCTGGTCTGGCAAAATAAACATTAATTTTCTGATTATTGTTTAATTATACTTTTTTATGATTCATACTGTATCTTTAACTTACGATCTACTTATAAGACATGGTTTGGTTTTTTTCTAGTATAGAAACATTAAAAAGAAATATATATATATATATATATATATATATATATATATATATATATATGTACACAAGAGAGTTAGGATAGATACACAGTGACTTTGTCTTAGTTCACTGAGAATAAAAGTTTATACTAACATTGTTTAGACAAGCTTTCAGGTCTGCATCTTGTCCTCTGAATAACTACTATGAAGAAAACACTATGTATAGTATTAATTATTGTAACCATCCTACTAACTTGTTCTGAGACTGTTTCATTGATATTTTATCTTTTTTCTCATAAAAATGAATAAAATTTTTAAAAAGTAAAATAAATTTCACATCAGAAATAAAATTATGTATGTGCCTAATAAACATTACATACAAAACCCAGAACTCCTGACTTTTATGCAATATTTCCTTTTTCAAACTCACTTTCCACAACACAGACTTTTCTATTAAACTTTAACATCCAGTTCTCAGCACAGTGTTATTTCTGTGAATCTTCAAGTACTTTAAGTGGATGATAGCAATAAAGGTACCTTCTGAACAACCAACTTGTAGTATGTGACAGACACCTGAGGTTTCATTGTTCCCTGCTTAATAAGGGTCATTGATAGAAGTAATATCAATGTACAGAAAAGGTAGAGCAGGGATCAGATCTTCTACTAGGTCCAAGGCTTAACTCTAACCATTAGGTAAGCCAGAGTAATAGGGTTTCTCAAAACAGAAAAATATCTAATGCAAGTACAAAACCTCTTCATCTTCCTTTGGCTATCCTCAAAATTTCATTGAAATATTACGTTCTGCTCAATGGCATTATATCTACCTCATGATTGTCACAAATTTGACACATAGATTTATGTGATCAGCTTCCAAAATAACATTGGCAAGCTCAAAATCCCTTTGTCTCCTCTTGCATTCTACTGCCTCATCTACACATCTCAAGGTTAACCATCATCTTTTCTGGGGGGTGGGGGGGCGGTCTACAGGGTGTTCAAGGTCTCAGTACTAGATCGGACTCATGGTGATACGCCTGTTTACAGCCTCCCGAGAGCTGGGATTATAGGTGCATGCCACCACTCCCAGTCTCAATTGCTGTCTCAGTGTGCCCTGGGGCCAGTGCTGGCACCCTAGGCCCAAGATTGAACCTTTGGACCCCAGGCGCTTTAATCTGCTGAACTACTTGGCCCACCCATAACCTTGCTTTTTTGTTTTGTTTTGTTTTGTTTTCAGTACTGGGTATTGAATTCAGGACCTTGCACTTGCCAGGCAAGCACTTATGGCACTGAGCTATTTCCCTGGCCCTATCATCTTGAATTTCAACTTTGTCGATTTGTTTTTCCCATTTCTGAGCCAATTGGAACCACAACCAATGAACTCTTCCATATCTGGCATCTGTCATTAAACATCATGTTTCTGACATTCATCTGTGTCATACCCCAGTCTTTTTTTTTTTTTTTTTGTCTTTTTGAGACAGGGTCTCGCTATGCAGTTGAGGCTGGTCCTGAGCTCACTTTTGTAGCCCAGGCTGGTCTCGAACTCGCACCGATCCTCCTGCCTCAGCCTCCCGAGTGCTGGGATTACAGGCGTGAGCCACCACGCCCGGCCTACCCCAGTCTTAAAATATTCTGTTGAGTGAGCATCTACCAACTTATCTGTTCTTTCTTTGTTAATGGCCATGTAGTTTATATTCAACTCGTGCCTATTTCTAATACTATAACTATGAATAGTTTTCTATGTATCTTGTATTAAGCATATGTGCACATCTCTGTTGAAAATATATCAAGCATTGGAATTGTGAACTGTAGGCGAACAATGAGCTTTTATAGTGGAACCGAACACTTTCTAAATCCATTTCATCAATTTTTATTGCCACCAGGAACAAGTAAGTTCAGTTCTCCAAACGTTGGTCAGAATTTGGTACTTCCTATCTGTTTGTTAATTTTACACAATGTGACGTATGTATGATAGCCTGGTTATTTTGTTATGAAATTAATGACTTCCTCACATCCTTGAGGAAAGGTGGCTCCAGCCGTGCACTGTATTTTTGCTTTTCTTGATATGCTGACATGACACCTATATGTGTCTTTCTTCTGGTTTGAGAAGAAAGCACACACAATGGCAAATACAGGTTATGAAGTTCAGAAGAATTTTCAAATGCCAGCTCAGCTCTGTCACTCCTGATGCAACATCAAGGGCAACTTACATCAGAACTTCAGTTTCTGTCTTGTGAAAAGAATCAAAAGCACATTGTTTGCAAGATCTTCACAGGAGTTCAAGTGAGAGAAAGACTGTGCAGATCAAGTACTCCATCTGTCGCAATTGTACAATGTCATTTTTTCCCAGGTAGAAAGGGAGGATACTCAATACAAACCTCACTGGCCTTCAGATAAATGCTCTGTTGTCTTTCAAGTCCCCTAAATTTAAGAGGTAGAAATTCTTGTTTCTGCCACAATTTCCCCAGTAGTGAGCTCCAGCTTCTGCCTCTTCCTTTAGTGTTCTCACAATCATTCCAAAATTTGAATCTCAAAGCTAGCTACGATGCTTAGTGCATTCATGCATGGTGCAAAGTGGAGCCCAACCTGGAGAAATGGCAGCAGGCGGTGTCCCATTCATTGTCTCCAATTGCCCAACTGCCTCTGACTGCTTCTTACTCTCTAGGATTGTGTCCTTCGCATTTTACCTGATTTGCTGCTGCTTGAAAACAACCAAGCTAATTAAAAATTTGACTCCACAACTATATTTGGTCTCCTATAGAATCTTCACTGATATGATTAAAAATCATCACAGGTAATTATCCCAGCGTCTAACAGCAAATCAAGATGATTTAAGTTCCTACATCTGATAACCCCTCAGCAGAAATTCAGATGCCAGGTTAAAAATGATCAATTTTGAGTTCTGAATGGCAAAGCAACTTGAAACTGCTTAAGGAATGGCTTCTTCTCTACGAGATGTTGCTGTCACTTGAGAATTCACTCCAGGAAGACTTTGTAATCACTATTCGTCCTCCTTCTGCAACTCTGTTCACTGAGTACATTCTAGCTGACAGACATAGTACGAGATAAGTGACAGTCAGAAGATCTGGATTTTTTTAAAACTTTGTCACTAATTAACGTCAGATCTAAGATATCATCAGTCATAAGATGTGCCATTATTTATATGGCCCTCAGGAAAAAAAATACTTCAAATTAAAGTATGATCTCATGCTTCCTAAGTACTTAGATATTTTATTGTATGATTTTAAAGGAACTTTTTGGACACATTTTAACACAGATTTTAATTGCCATTCTCTCTCTCTCTCTCTCTCTCTCTCTCTCTCTCTCTCTCTCTCTCTCTCTCTCTCT
>PVJA010040396.1:0-18522 GCA_004027025.1 Myocastor coypus | reverse complement strand
CAGCATGTGGTGCCAGGGATCAAACCACGGTCCCTGCAACCACCCAAGCTTTCTTAAGCAGGCGCTTTAGACCACTGAGCCATCCTGCCAGGCTCCATCTTCTTTGTTATCATAAAAAAAAATCATTACATAGAATAATATGGTGATGGGGCCCGGCAGGATGGCTCAGTGGTCTAAAGTGCCTGCTTAGGAAAGCTTGGGCGGCTGCAGGGACCACGGTTTGATCCCCGGCACCACATGCTGCGCCAGCCCTGCCCTCAGGGCAGGCTGAGCCGGCCATAAAAATAAATAAACAAACAAAGTTCTGAAACAAGAAAAAAAAATTAAATAAAATTCTTTAAAAAAAAAAAAAAAGAATATGGTGAAATTTTATTTATTTATTTATTTAATTATTTATGTTTGGTCTTTTTGAGACAGGGTCTCGCTATGCAGTTCAGGCTGGCCTTGAGCTCACTTTGGTAGCCCAGGCTGGTCTTGAACTCGCACCAATCCTCCTGCCTCAGCCTCACAAGTGCTGGAATTACAGCCGTGAGCCACCACGCCTGGATCTGGATGAAATTTTATAAATATGAATACAGTATAAATTTCAAACAATTTATTTCTCAGTGGTTGGACATATTTTTAAATTTAACAGATTTAAAAAGTTGTTCAGAAAGTTGCATCACCTTAAATTTCTCTAATAGTGCATTCTGGTTATCTCCCAATCTGCCACAATCAGCAACACAAGATACTCTTTAACACTTTCACCTAATTCTTGCTATTTTGCAAGATAGAATATCACATTAGAGATTTTCTATTGCACTTGTGTTATTGTTATAAAGTGCATTAATTTTTTTCACTACTGTGGATTAAAAACTAGGGCTTCACACTGAGCTACTCCCAAGTGCTTTTAATTTTATATTTTGAGACAGGGTCTTGTTAAATTGCCCAGGCTGGCCATGAATTGGTGATCCTCTTGGCTCAGACTCCTGGAGAACTGCAGTGACAGGCACCCACTGCCACGCACAGCTAAGATGGTTAATTTAGGGTTCTTTGCATCCTAATGAGTATTTCACCTTTTCTCTGTTGTTTTTTCTCTTCCTCTTATATTATAACTTTTGCTTTTGAGCTATACATAGCTGAAAATACATTTCTCACTTTTTCAATTGTAATTTCTTTTTTTTTAAAAAAAAATATTTTTTTATTTTATTTTTTTTCTTGTTTCAGAACTTTTGTTTGTTTGTTTATTTATTTATTTTTATGGCCGGCTCAGCCTGCCCTGAGGGCAGGGCTAGCGCAGCATGTGGTGCCAGAGATCAAACCATAGTCCCTGTAGCTGCCTAAGCTTTCCTAGGCAGGCGCTTTAGACCACTGAGCCATCTTGCTAGGCCCCTGTAATTTCTAATTTATGATTATGTTTTGTTTGTTGTTGTTATGCCATGCAAGAATTTTATTTTATTTTATTGGCATTTTTAATTTAGGTTTGTTTTTTTTGTTTTTGTTTTTTATTTTGTTTTGTTTTGTTTTTGAAGAATTTTAAAACATTGTGTAGGGAAATTGGTAAATTTTATTTTTCCTTTTTGAGAATAGATCATTTAACTTTTTAGAAGCTTTATTTTTCCTAATCCATGGCTGCAACACGTAAGGATTACAGTCACCATGGAGGGTCGGTATGCCACCATAAAGCACCTTGTTATGGTTTATGTTTAGTTGTCCCCCTAAAAGCCTCATGCAATCATAGGGCGTGGCTTCTATAGATTGAGACATGATTCATGATCCCTGGGACTGTGTTATGGTACTGATGGGATTATCGGTCTGTGTAAGGCTGAGACTATGGGTGTGGTCTAGGGCGGATATCCTGAGGCGGAGAGCCTGAATGTAATATAAAGAGTGACAGAGAGACAGACTAGAGCTGTTGTTGCTTTCTGCTGCACTTAGTTGGCTACCTCTGCCACCATTTTGTTGCTGTTCCACCACCATGAACTGGATGCAATCTGCTCTGTTCCACTCAGCTTTGGGCCAGCCGAATATGGACTGAAACCTCCACAAACTGTGAGCTAAAGAAACCTTTCCTCCCTTCATTTTGAGTTTCGGGTATTTGTCCCAGCAAGGAGTAAAAAGTAACTAAGACACACCTCCTGTTCCTCCCTCCTCCTTCCCTCATCTCTTGGTCCTTTTTGCATTTGCAAAATATTTATCTTCCTATTTTCTATTATCTGTCTTTCATTTTATTTTTCCTTTAAATTTATTTACACTTTGCACTTCCCATATAAAAGAAATCATATGTACCTAAGTTCTTTGATTTATTTTACTTAACAGTGTGGTAGCAAGATGTATCAATTTTTCTACAAATACCTCAAATATGTGCTTTTTAAGGCAGAGTAGCAACTGACTGTATAAATACCACATTTTCCTTACTCACTCATCTGTTTGTGGACACGTAGGCTGCTTCCAATGCTTATTTATTATGAATTGTGCAGCAACAACCCTTTGGGGAAGACAACATATATAGATGGGAAAAATTGGATCAGATGGAATTTCTATTTTTTGTGCTTTGAGGACATTCTGCAGTGATTTTTATAGTGGTTCTGCTGGTTTAAAGTCCCACCGGCAATAGAAGGTTTTGTTTTTCTCCTTAGCCTCTCCAGCATTTGTAAATATGGCTATTCTTTCTGGAGACTCAGATTTTTTTTGTGGGACGGGGGTTTGAACTCACAACCTTGCACTCACCAGGCAGGCACTTGTGCCTCGGAGTTCTCTCCCCAGCCCCTTAATTTACATTTTCACATTTCTATTTTTTTTCTATTTCTTGCCACTCCCCCATCTTTCTTTTTACTGAGACAGGATCCTGCTGTATAGCACAGATTGATGTTGAACTCACACAGTATGTATTCCAGGATGGCCTCAAACTGACAGAGATCCTCTAGCCTCAGTCTCTGAAGTACTGGGATTACAGGCATGGACTACCATGCCTGGTTGATTTGTATCTCTTTTTTGTTCAATAAAATCTGCAGAAATGATATTAACTTGGTATTATTCAACTTGTATTTCAAGATGAATAATGATTACAGTGATCAGAGAATGATATAAAAGTCAGTTTTGTAAAAAGAAAAGTCCCTGATACACATTGCTCTAAATAGAAGTTCAAACAACAGAAGGTAAAACATGAATATGAAGAGAAAAATCATTGATTCCAACTATTGCCAAAAAGGGGCTGTGGGGGTCCAGCAGGATGGCTCAGTGGTCTAAAGTGCCTGCTTAGGAAAGCTTAGGCAGCTTCAGGGACCTTGGTTTGATCCCTGGCACCACATGCTGCACCAGCCCTGCCCTCAGGGCAGGCTGAGCTGGCCATAAAAATAAATAAAAACCAAGCAAAAGTTCTGAAACAAGAAAAAAAATAAAATTAAAAAAATTCTTTAAAAAAAAGAAAAGGGCTGGGAAGATAGTTCAGTAGAATAAGCGCTTCCCTGGCAAGTGCAAGGGCCCAAGTTCAATCCTCAGTTCCACAAAAACAAAAAACAGAAGACCAAGACCAACTATTACCAAAATTTTAAAAACAATTCTATCACTAATTGATAGCTGAAGAAAGCAAAAAAATTATAATGAAACAGTTAAAATTAACAACATCATGCCAGGCGTGGTGGTGCATGCCTATAATCCCAGCATTCAGGAGGCTGAGGCAGGAGGATCTGTGAGAGTTGGAGACCAGCCTGATCTAAAAGTGACTTCAAGGCCAGCTTGTACTGCACAGCAAGATTCTGTCTCAAAAAGACATAAAAAATGAACAACATCACGTTTCAAGGGGATTTCTTGGTTATTTCATAATCTTTATCAAATAACTATGTAGCACACAGTCTTCTAACAGTCACATAAAATATTCTCCCAATCATGTTCAGAACAATGATAAATAACTTCAATTCTAAGGGGAAAATAATTGAAATGTGTAACGGAAACATAACAATGCCCTACAATAAGTATAATCATTATACACAGCAAATATGTATGAATAAAAGCAAAATAGGGAAAAAATACAGAAAAAATGTTTTCAAAGTAATAGAAATAAGGACTGAGGAGATAGCTCCGTGGCACAAGTGCCTGCCTGGCAAGTACAAGGTCATGAGTTTGAACCCCAGTCCCACCAAAAAAAAAAAGTAATGGAAATAATAATTTGCTTTTCTCTGACGGTTAGAGGTGTTAAAATATTGTAATTTGTTGTTTGGCTATTAGTACTTCCGCTGAGAGATATACATTTATGTTAGATGCCCATTATTTGATTTGGAGCTTTTTTTTTTTTTTTTGGTGGGACTGAGGTTCAAACTCACGACCTTGCACTTGCCAGGCAGGCACTTGTGCCACGGAGCTATCTCCCCAGCCCCCTTGATTTGGAGCTTTTATTTCGGAGTCTAATTGCTTTTCAGTTCTTTATATAGTCTAGATATTAGTTCTCTATGCAGCACATACAAACTTTTTCCCTTTTTTTGTGGGACCAGGATTCAAACTCACGACCTTGCACTTGCCAGGCAGGCACTTATGCCACAGAGCTATCTCCCCACCATCCCCCTCAACTTCTCTTTTTTTCTTTCTTTGTATTTAAGGCAGGGCCTGCAGGGTCTGCAGGGCCTCACTACATAGATCAGACTCATAGTGACCCTCCTGTTTTAGCCTCCCAAGTTCTGACATTACAGTCGTGTAACATCATGCCGAGTCTCTCTTCTGAATTTCTATGATGAACAGGTGTTGGATTTTGTTGCAGGCTTTTTCTGCATCTATTGAGATTAGCACATGAATTTTGTCCTTTCTACTTATGCAATGTATTATATTAACTGGTTTGCTTGTGGGGAACTATTCTTCTGTCCCTGGGATAAAGCCTACATGGTCATGATGTATGATATTTTCTTTTTTTTTTTTTTTGTCTTTTTGAGACAGGGTCTCGCTATGCAGTTGAGGCTGGCCTTGAGCTCACTTTTGTAGCCCAGGCTGGTCTCGAACTCGCGCCAATCCTCCTGCCGCAGCCTCCCGAGTGCTGGGATTACAGGCGTGAGCCACCACGCCCGGCTCGATGTATGATATTTTCAATGGTTTGTTGCATTCTCTTTGCCAGTGTCTTGTTGACAATCTTTGCATCCGGGTTTATTAAAGAGACTGGTAAAATACAAACAGAAAGCATAATAAAGGGTGAGTAGAGGGAGACAAGGAGGTGAATCACTTGCAAATGGGAAGAGGCTCAAGAAAATAAAGGTATGGAGAGAGGGGAAAGGAAAACACAAATAAATAGAATAAAGATGTGCCATGTAAGGAAGCTAATAACCTCAGTGAATGCAAACATTATGTCATAAACATGAAGTAAGATTAATAATATCAACAAGAATGAGAATGGGGAAAGGCGAATTAGAGGAGGGGAAGAAGAAGGGGATTTACAAAAGAAGTGGTATTGTGTCCATGTACCCACACCCAAGATAAGTGTAAAATGCATGGGCCACAAACATGCACTAATTTTTTTTTTCAGGACTAGGAATTGAACTGAGGTCATTGCACTTGCCAGGTAATTTTTTTTTTTTTTTTTTTTAGAAACAGAGACTGAACTCAGGCCTTTGCGCTTGCCAGGTAAGCGCTTACTCTACTGAGCTATCTCTCCAGCCCCCAACAAGTACTAATTTTTTAAAAATAAGAAATCTGGGCCCGGCAGGATGGCTCAGTGGTCTAAAGCGCCTGCTTGGGAAAGCTTGGGTGGCTTCAGGGACCGAAGTTCGATCCCCAGCACCACATGCTGCGCCAGCCCTGCCCTGGGGTGGGCTGAGCCAGCCATAAAAATGAGTGAATAAACAAATAAAGGTTCTGAAACAAGAAAAACATAAATAAATAAAATAAATAAAATAAAAATAAATAAAAATAAGAAATCATCCCATGGCTTTTTTGTTGCTGTTGTTAACTCCTTGTCTCATGTTGGAATCAAGCTAGTGCTCAGAGGGATGAGTTTGGCGATACTCGTTTGCTTTCAATTTCATTAACCTGTTGCAGGATTATTTGCATGAGACTTTCCCTGAAGCTCTTGTAGAATTCAGTGGTGAATCCTTCGGGTCCTGAGATTTTCTTAGTTGGTATGTTTTTTATTACTGCTTTAATTCTGTTGCTGCTATTGCATTATACAAGGTTCTTATATCTTCGCGGCTCAGTTTTGGAGTTTGTATATATCTAGGAATCTATTCATTTCTTCTGGGTTCTCTAATTTATCGGAGTACTGATTTTTGAAGTAGTTGATAATAATTTTCTGGATTTTAGTGTTACCTGTTGTGATTGTTCCTGTTTCATTACCAATTACAGTGATATTGGTCTCTTTCCTATCTTGGTAATATTGGCAAAGTGTTTATTTTGTTTATTCTTTTCAAGAACTAACTTTAATTAACTCATTCTTTATATTAATCTTTTAGTTTCAATTTCATTAATTTCTGGTCCTATCTTTGTAATTTCCTTACTTGTACAAGCTTTCAATTTTGATCCTATTTTTGTAGGCTCTTGAAGTGCAACATTATGCATTTGGTCTCACTTTTTCTGATGTGACCACTCACAACCGGAATCTTCTTTCTAATGACTGCTTTCATTGTGTTCTATAGATTCTGGTACTGGCATTATTGTTTCATTCTAGGAATTTACTAATTTCTTCATTTATTTCATCTGTGACCTGCTGAATAGTCAAGGGAGTATTGTTTAATTTCTAGGCATTGCATAGTTCTCATATTATCTTTTGCCATTGACTTTTAGTTTCATTGTACTATGATCTAAAATTAATTTTTCCTATTTTGTATTTATTTAAGTATGCTTTATAGGCTAGTATGTGGTGTAATTTCAACAAAGTTCCATGTTTCTAAGAAGAATGTGTGTCCTGTTGCTGTAGATAGCAACATGCATTTTTTCAAAGGTGTGGTACAACTCTGACATTTCTTTGTTCACTTTTTTATCTGGTTTATCTATCTGTGATAGCAGTATTTGGAAGTCACTCACTATAATTGTGTCCATGTCTGTCTAATCTTGTATTTTCAGTAGATATTTTTTATAAAGTTGAGCGTACCAATGTTTGGGATATCTATATCTACATCTACATCTACATCTATATGTATATCTGTTATCCCTTCTTTTTGAATTATTTCCTTGAAGATCTTGAGTAGCGACTTTCTTTGGTTCTTCTCAACGATTTTGCCTTGAAGTTCGCTTTGTGTGAAAATAGTAGAGTTTACTCCTGTTTGTTTTCAGGCTCCTATTTCATGGTCTATTGTTTTACACGCTTTGAAATTCAGTGTATTAATTTCTTTTCAAATTAAAAGTGTTTTGACAGGAACTGGTGGTGCCTGCCTGCATTCCTAGCACTTGGGATGCTAAAGTAGGAGGATTTCCATATGCATGAGGCCAGCCAGTAATACAAAGTGAGTTTAAGGTCAGCTTGAATGTCGACTGAAACCCTGTCTCAAAAAGACAAACAAGGGGCTGGGGAGATAGCTCTGTGGCACAAGTGCCTGACTGGCAAGTGCAAGGTCATGAGTTTGAACCCCAGTCCCGGAAAAAAAAAAGAAAAAAAAAAATTGGAAGCATTTTTTGTATACAACATACCAATGGCTTTAATTTTATGGGAAAAATAAAACAAAATTTCATAATAAAATAAAAGGAAAAATAAAATAAAAGGAAGATTTCTTCATCTAATCTTATAATTGTCTTTTGATTGGGGAATTGAGGCCATCTACAATGAGACTTATTACTGGAAGTATTAACATACTCCTGTCATTGCATTATTTTTGTCTTTCTGGCTTCTTTTTTTTTTCCTTCTACTTAAATGCTCACCCTACCTGGTAAATTCAGTTAATTAGATTATTTTGGCAGTGTTGGCTCCATTGTCTCTCTCTCTTTTTTAAATTTTTTCCTGTTTCAGAACCTTTATTTGTTTATTCACTCATTTTTATGGCGGGCCCAGCCCGCCCCGAGAGCAGGCCTGGCACAGCATGTGGTGCCGGGGATCAAAACACGGTCCCCGAAGCCGCCCAAGCCTTCCCAAGCAGGCACTTTAGACCACTGAGCCATCCTGCCGGGCCCCTCCATTGTCTCTTTGTAGGACATCCTTTAGAAGTTTTCAGGGTGCTAGTTTAGTGGTCATCAGTATGTGAAGGTATTATTTGCCACAGAATGACCTCATTTCTCCGTTAATTTCTGTCCTTAATACTCCATTAATCTCCTCTTTCTCCATTTTAAAAGATAGTTCTGCATGATATATTAGACTAGGTTGGAAGTTGTTTTCTTTTAGTGCTTGAAACATTTTACCTCAGGCTCTCCTGGTCTTTAGGGTTTGTGCTGAGAAGTCAGCAGCAATGTCAATGAGTTTACTGTTTTAAGCAATTTGTTGCTTGTTCTCTAACAGCTTTTAGGATTCTATTCTTGTGTGGATCTTTTGGGAATCTGACTACATTGAGTCCTGGAGGAGTTCTCCCAATTTCCTGTGTTAAGTTATATCCTTACACTCAGAAAGTTTTCTGCTATTATTTCTGTGGATAGGTTTTTAATGCCCTTCATGCTGTCTTCTGAGTTGTAGCTATTTCCAATTAATCTTGGGTAGTCTTCTTTGTGTCATCTAGTAACTGTTGGGTACATTTTGCTTATTACCTTATTGTTTTTAAGGTTTCTCTGAGTATATGGTCATGTATACCAGCCCTATCTTGTAATTCTGAAACTCTCTTCACATTAATCACTTTATCTATAATTTCAATAGAAATTTGTCTCTTGGGGGCTGGGGAGATAGCTCTGTGGCACAAGTGCCTGCCTGGCAAGTGCAAGGTCATGAGTTCGAACCCCGGTCCCGCAAAAAAAAAAAAAAAAAGAAATTTGTCTCTTGAATTTTGCTTTGATACATTTCCATGGAGTCTAATTTTTTGTTAATCTGTTCATTTATGTTTTAATAGTTTTGCTAGCATTTCATTAGTGTGTTTTGTAAACTCAATGATCATTTTGCTTATTAAATCTATTATTTGTTTAATTCTTCCATCTTTGAGCTTACCAAGGACTTTATCATGTGTTTATTTTTCTGTCTTTCATCACTTTGTTTTTTAAATTTTTAATTTTTTTTCTTGTTTCAGAACTTTTGTTTGTTTATTTGTATGGCCTAATCAGCCGGCCCTGACGGCAGGGCTGGGGCAGCATGTGGTGCCGGGGATCGAACCGTGGTCCCTGTAGCCGCCTAAGCTTTCCTAAGCAGGTGTTTTAGACCACTGAGCCATCCTGCCAGGCCCCTGTCTTTCATCATTTTGTATGACTCAGCTGTTTTCAATTTCATTCTTATTTATACCCTGTAAATCAGCTCTAGGGAAGTATGGGTCTTCTGGGGAAGTTGGGAACTTGACATTTTGTTGCTTTATTTTCTCATATTTCTATTGGTTTGTGTGTGTGTGTGTGTGTGTGTGTGTGTGTGTGTGTGCGCGCCTGCTTGTGTGCTAAGGGTTACAGGTTAATTATAATAGAAATACTTTGTTGCTAGTATGTTGATCACCTAGTCACTGTGGTAGGGTGATGCCAGAAACTCTGAAATATAGTTTTTTGTAGCACCTTCCAAAAATAACTCCTGATTAAATCTCAAATAGGATGGGCACTGCACCAGATGTCATCTTCAACTCTAGCTGCCCATGGGGACAGAAATAACTTTCAGAGTATAAAACCTCACACTGTTTTTTTTTTTTTTTTCAGCTTACTATAGCCATGGACTTTTCCTGGGGCTTGTTCTGCGGTCCAGTTCATTGTTTCTCCCTGGAGCTGCTGACACTCTCCAGGCTTGCCGTGTGTCACAGGAGAGAATTCCCCTCCCACCTCCCTGGGAGCTGGGAGTATTCCAAATTGCTTCATTCTTTTCTCTGCATTGTGCTTTTTTCTTCAGCTTCTCTGTGATGAACAGTTTTGCAGTTGCCTGGCTCCCTCTTCATTCTTAGAGATCTACTTCTTTTTTGCTACACTGAGTTGTTCCCCAAATGTCTTGATTCCAGTCATGGGGAGGCTGTATTTTAGTGTCAGCCATTACTCCACTATGTTAAAATCCATCTTTCATGGACTCTGTTTCAGAGTCCTGGGAAAGGGTGGCCCAGCTATGCTGACACCTTCACTTCAGACTCATTTCAGACTTCTGGTCTCAACAATAGAATAAATTTTATTTTATTTTATTGGTACTGAGGATTGAACTCAGGACCTTATCCTTGTCAGGCAGATGCATAAGGTGCTCAGCTATATTCTGGTCCCCATAAATGTCATTTTAAGCCACTCAGTTTATAGTACTTGTTATAGCCAAACAAAATTTATGGAGTGCCTATATGTAGTAATGAGTTACACAAGATTTTATTTGTTGTTTATTGTCCTGTAATTTTTTTGGATCAACTATGGGCTATCTTTTTTATATATTTAGGGCAAGGTCTACAGGGTCTCACTACATAGATCAAACTCCTAGTGATTCTTCTGTTTTCAGCCTCCCCAGAGCTGGGATTACAGGTGTGCACCACCACGGCTAGACTTCATTGCAGTATCAGTGTGTCCCACGGACCAGGCCAGCATGGACTGAACTCTGGCCACTGCACTCTGCCTAAGTAGGTGCTTTAGTCTGCTGGCTGGCCCTACTATGGGCTTTTTTTTTGCAATGCCAGGGATTGAACTCAGAACTCTGCCCTTGCAAAGAAAGCACTTATTCTAATGTGCTATCTCCCCAGCCCCTATGGGCTATCTTTAAAGTAAAAACAAAACAAAACAAACTAGAGGCATAGGAATTTTTCTCTGCTATCTATAGCCCTATTGGTGGTTTCCACTTCCATTTAGGACCTGGAGCTTATCCTCTACCAGCACAGAGGGCTTCTGTGATCACAGCATGTGCAGCACTCCTGTGATCCATACTCGGGATCCAAACAATCATATACTCACTTGCCACACAACAGCACTTCTACAATGACAGGAGAGGACATAGGGCTCAGAGAGGCCAGCCTGCTTATTCAGAGCCACACAGCTAGGAACTGACAGAGGTGGCTTTGCTTTTAGCAAATCTGCTCTGTGGTTTAGGAATACTGCATTGTTCTCTGTATTAGCACACACTGCAGTAACAACCCCAATCTCACACCTCCCTTGAGACCACTTAGCCCTCTAATTCCACAGTTCCTTCCACTAGACCATGTGTTCCTTTCTCCTTGACTCTGAGTTTGGCCATGTGCTGTGCTTTGGCCATGAAAAGTTAGCAGCTGTGAAATGTCCAGTGCTAGTGTACAGAAATTTATGCTCAAGATTGCTCTCTCATGCACACATCAAGGACTTGCCCTAGACCAGACTGCCACTCTCAGGATCAAAGTGAGAGTTTCATGGCACAGAGCCCAGCCTGGATTAGCTGTTGATTTGTAAATTCAAAAGCTGAGTGAATACTTTGCAATGTACACTGTTGAGATCTTGTAGCTGTTTCTTACACAGCATAATAGGACAAAACTAAATGACATAATATGTGTCCCTGAAGTCTTTCTGACTGCATACAGATTGGCCTTTCTGAGACTGGGAAGTTGCAAGCAGATAATCAATACTAAAGTTGACTCAAATTTTCAAAGGAATGATCTGACACAGGGTAAAAATATTTTGAGTTTATTATTATTATTATTATTATTATTATTATTATTATTATTATTTTCTTGTTTCAGAACTTTTGTTTGTTTGTTTATTTATTTTTATGGCTGGTGCAGCATCTGGTGCTGGGGATCGAACCACGGTCCCTGCAGCCGCCCAAGCTTTCTTAAGCAGGTGCTTTAGACCACTGAGCCATCTTGCTGGGCCCCTTTGAGTTTTTTTTTTTAAGTTTTCCCTTTTTAGGTGTTAAAAATTGTGTTCATGTGGTCTACCTCTGACATACACCCCCAGCTTTTATGTTTTGATTCTCCAAAGAAATCACTGACAGGGCCCGGCGAGATGGCTCAGTGGTCTAAAGCGCCTGCTTGGGGAAGATTGGGCGGCTTCAGGGACCTTGGTTCGATCCCCGGCACCACATGCTGGGCCAGCCCTGCCCTTGGGGCGGGCTGAGCCAGCCATAAAAATGAGTGAATAAACAAATAAAGGTTCTGAAACAAGAAAAAAATAAATAAATAAAATAAAAAATTCTTTTAAAAAGTAGCCATTAAAAAAAAACAAAACAAAAAAAAAAAAAAAACAAAGAAATCACTGACAGGCAAATCAAAGACATGCTCGATTCACTTGAAGAGACACTATTTATTTGGTTAAAGTCATGTAGGAAGCTGTGAAATTTAGTAAGTGAAAGCGTCAAATGAAAAAATGTCTACACATTTGTCACACTACGCTGCAGAATACAGACCATAGGCAACTCACAAGAAAAAGTTCTCTGGGAAGACTTTCACACCTTTTTTATTGTTGATGGTGGAATGAGCCACCACTTCCAAATACCCAGGGACAACAATGAGCCCAATTGGTGGTATAAGCAATAATGCATCTGTGTACTGTGTTATACCTGGAGAGAGATTACTGGAGTCTTTGTGTCCTAAGAAACCAGGCGTTACAGAGACAAACAAGGGAACAAATGGGGAGGTTGTGAGGATGTGTGCATCATTACTAAGAGGACACTAGGACACTGAATATTGTAAAACAGGCTGGGGAAATAGCTCAGTAGAATAAATGATTGCCTGGCAAGCACAGGGTTCTGAGTTGAATGCCTGGTACTGCGAAAAAAAAAAAAAAAAAAAAAAAAAAGAATGAATATTGAGAAGTGTAAATGAAAATTCTAAACGGGCATAAAAGCTGGAAACACACACAGAAATTTGATTACCCACATTTTATTACATATTATTCAAATGATCACACTATTAGACTTGAGGGTAAAGGTTACAGGTCAAAAATTTTGTCTAAATTACAAAGAGAATAATCATATTGCCTATGAGGTCTGCAGACAGCCAGTGTCACCTTTTCTCACATGGCCCCTGATCCAGCAAGAAGTGGTTGAAAGGAGGAGGGTGCTGGCACAGCAGAGCAGCAAATTTCAAGTGAGGAACAGCTCACAGCTCACAGCTCAGCTGAACGGGAACAGCCACACATCTGAAAAGGTACTCATCCTTTCATCTCTGGGAGGCTGCCAGGAAAGCAGGAGATCACCTGTAGGAATGACGTCTGCCATTAGCTCTAAGGAAGGCCTTCACATTCACGTAGTGACTGGATCCAGTTAAATACCTCTGGCTCAAGCCAGAGAGAGGAAGGGAGGTAGGGAGTGGGGAAGACAGGAAGAAGAGGAAGGAGGGGAGGAAAAGGAAGAGAAAGAGGAGAGAGAAACAGAGAGGATAGATATGAGTGCCGTCACATATATGAACATATTATATCCATGTGTTTGGAATACATTTTGTTTCAGAAAGGCAGAGGGAAATTTTCTATCATATGCTAGAAAATTCTTTATAGGATTAACAGGCAATGAGGATTAAAACACTCCCTTGACAGAAGCAATGCCCTAATATTACTTAATCATCAAATCATCTGAGGGATTGGCTCTCCATTAATCATGAATTTGATTAGAAGACTTTTTTTTTGAAGCAATACACCCTGATCAACAATTTTTAGGTAATAATCAGCTAGTTATAATCAATTCTTCAGTGGGTGGATATCATTCCCTGGGCTTTTTCCCACAGATGCAGCTACTTTGGTGAGGCATCTATTCAAATTTGTTTCCCACTTTTTATTTTTTATATTATGATCAGCTCAGCCTGCCCAGGGGGTGGGGTTGGCTCAGCATGTGGTGCCAGGGATTGAACTGCTGTCCCTGTGGTTGCCTAAGCAGGCACTTTAGACTGCTGACCCATCTCGCCGGCCATGTTTCCCACTTTTGAGCTGGAACATTTGTTTCATGCTGATGGATTTTGAGAGGTCTTTATGGATAAAAATCTTTTGTCAGAGATATGATTTAAAAATACATTATTCCTGTCTGCGACTGGGATATGGAAATTCATAGCATGACACTGTTTTTCTTTAAATAATTTTTTATTTATTTTTTTTTCTTCTTTCAGAATCTTTGTTTATTCACTCATTTTTATGGCCGGCTCAGCCCACCCCAAGGGCAGGGCTGGCTCAGCATGTGGTGCTGGGGATCGAACCACGGTCCCTGAAGCCGCCCAAGCTTTCCCAAGCAGGCACTTTAGACCACTGAGCCATCCCGCCGGGCCCTGACACTGTTATTTAATGAGTGATTTTGTTTGTGAGTTTACTGTTTTGCTTTAAGCCAAGGTTTCTCAATTAGATACTATTAACATTTGGAGCTAAATTGTTCTTCATCATAGTTGGGGCTGTTCATTTGTGCAAAAGAATAAAGTCTGTCTTTTCTGTCAAACAGGAGTGACTCCATTTTAGTCTCTAACCCATCCTAGATAGCCCTTCCTGAACACACTACATTGTAGAAAATAATTATATTCAGTTGGAATCCTGGGAACACAGCTACAAACCCAAGCTAGTCTATCAAGGGCAAAGGATTTTCTATTTTGCACAACCTCCTCTCCTCTGGCATCCCTTCATAGTCCCACTTGCATCATCTGAGTTAGCCAATGGGATGGATTGTGAATCCACAAACCAGCCAATGGGAAAGTAGTCAGCTGCTCTTCCTTCAGTTGGGCTAAGGGAGCAATGCTCCTTGTCCTTCTACCATGCTTGCTGCCTCATCATTGCTGGAGTGTGCTTGTGCCCTTTCACAAAAGTAAAATCCTGGTTAAGATTTCTTGATGTCTGAGTGCTTTATTATCTACATCAACAAATTGAGTCTAGGAACTCATTTCCGATATACCGTATCAGGGGTTATTTACCACCATACCTGGGTCTCACCCATTGGATGCTAGTACCATCCCATTCCTAAATTTGTGGCAACAAATATTGTTTGTCAACATTACCAGATGTCCTAAGAGGGAACACAGTTAACCCAGGGGAGCAGGGACTAAGACTAACTCAAATTGGTTTATCTTATTTGATATTCCAAGTCTGAACATCACATATATGTTAGTGTTCTGGGGAGACATGACTCTCTTACTAGGAAAGTCTCCAAACGGAATAAGCAATAACATCTATAAATCTCCAGCCATATTTTTGTGGCTGCATTTCTTTGCGTGACATTGACTCAAATTCCTGTCAGGGTTTGAAAGGATTGTGGTTCTCAAGGAACAGCAGGCTACTGTCTGTCTGAGCCAGGGAAAAAGTGAGAAGTTTGTACATTCATTGTTTAATCTCATTCCTCCTAATATCCAAACATATGCAAATTAGAGGAGGAGTCTATTTTGGCATATGGTTCCAATGAAAGTCAAGTTGCCAGTGAACTCAGCAAAATGTCCTGTGACTCCAAGCCAGAAAGGGCTTGTCAGAGGTCAGCTACTCAACACATCACAGCCAGGAAGCAGAGAGTGAAGAGGGGAGCCAGGGAGAAGAATGACACCCTTAAAGGTCACAACCCTAATGACCTTCATCTATTAAAGACCTACTTCTTTACAGCAAATCAACCATGAAATCACCAATAGATTAATCCACTGAGTAGGGAGGGCCCTTCCCCCATCCAATCATGTTCTAAACAAATGAGACTTTGGGGAGGGGCATTTTATTTTTTTTCCTTGTTTTTCTGTGACCAGCTCAGCCCACCCTTGGGGGTGGGGTTGCTGACATAGCATGTGGTGCCAGGGATTGAACTATAGTTTTTGTTCTTGTCTAAGCTTGCCTAAGCAGGTTTAGACCACTAAGCTATCTGGCTGGCCTCTGGAGGGCATTTTAAATCTAAAAAGTAAAAACATTAATTCATTTTAATGAGAAAAATAGAAATGAAATAGTTGCACAGGTTAATAAAGTGGCTCAGGAGATAGCTCCATGGCACAAGTGCCTGCCTGACAAATGCAAGGTCATGAGTTGGAATCCTGGTCCTGAAAAAAAAAAAAAAACAGAAAACAAAAAAACAAAACAGGTTAATAGGACAGCTATAATAACTAATATATTGCATATTGTTGTCTTCATAGTATTCAGAGTACAAGATGCAGACATGTTATCTTGTCTAAACAATATTACTACAAACCTTTCTTCTCATTGAACTAAGAGAAAATTGGAGAAGGCCTGTTTTTTTGGCTAGCTCATGCTGCCTTAAGGGTGGGTCTGGTGTAGCTTGTGGAGCTGGGGATCAAACTGTGGTCCCCTGAGCCTGACTGAATTTGCCCAGGCAGGCACTTTAAATAACTGGGCTAACCCACAAACCCACCAAAACAGAAATTTTTGACAAAAGTCCAAAGAATCTTAGCTCTCAAGGAGAAACAAGTGCTGTTACTAATCATTGTGCAATGAATCTTTTTCTGGGGATAGTCACAGTGGCAGCTTTTATCCGCAGCTAGTAGGGTCTGGAGTCATCCCTGCAGCCATAGGCCGCCATTGCATGGATTCTCCAGACCTCCCTGCAAGCCGCTCAGAGCTTTCTGACAGTCTTCTTTCCTGGCGCTCTTTGGCTGGCCCAGCTGAGGCCTGGTGTGTGGGCCAAAGAGAGTGAACTCACAGGACTCCAATGTGTCCTTCATAAATACCCTCTGTGACCTCACCCACACCTACTGTCCCTGCTCTATGAGGGATTTGATCCCTCAGGTCCCAGAGAGATTTGTAGTTCCTCTAACCACATTGTCATTAAATCCCAGTAGCAGGTATATTAAGGAATAACAGAAATCTAAGTAGCTAGATTTTTTGTAAAATTCATGTTGGCTACTGAATAATGTATTGTCCAAAAAGTTCATAAATTACATATGGACCATCATATCCTAGTTTGAAGATTATTGAATTTAAATTTACGTGTTTTCAGGGCTGGGGAGATACTCTGTGGCACAAGTGCCTGCCTGGCAAGTGCAAGGTTGTGAGTTCAAACCCTGGTCCTGCAATCAATCAATCAATCGATAAATGTACCTGTTTTCAAATTCTCAAGTTTCCTTCATCTTTCTGAAAGTCAATTTGTCATATCTCTGCCTTCAATGCACAATATTTCCACTTTTGCAAAAAGACGTATTATGATACATGACCTGCATGAACCCAGGTAGACATTGAGCCTAGATTCCTGCGGCCAGCCAAGGGACATACAAGTCAGTGAAGCTATGAAATAAAGATGCATTGGCAGCATGGTTCACAACAGAAAGGACCCAAAACAAGAAAGTGTGCAGGAATACTGGAATGCATTCATGAACTGTTCTCACAGGCTACATAGCAGTAGCGGTGTGCTAGGAGCAAAACTGAACCTACATTTAGCATTTCACATGTGTTCAGAAACATGCTGTATAGTGCTTTGTGTCACCATGGTCAGAGGAGAATGGCATTCCTGCTCTAGGTCCACAGGTGAGGACCTGTGAGAGTGAAATAACCAACCTGGAGCGCAGTGCCAGAGTCTGTGGAAGGAAACGAGCTGTATCTTGAGGTGGACTCAGGGGCCCTGGCGCTGGGCTGGTATGCAGCAGGAAGCCCAGGTGAAGCTGCCCCAGAGGATGGCTTCTTGTCTGAGGATTTTGTAAGGCACAGCCTTGCCTGTGATCCAAAAGGGAAGAGGTGTGCTATGAGCATGTAATAGGTAGGCTCAGGGATGCAGCTAAACATATTACATGATGCCCACCATAAGGAATTGTGTGACCACGGGTGTTAGTAGCACCAGACAGGAAAGGCCTCCTTTCAGTAGGGACAGAAGTGAGATGTTTGCATGATTATTCACCTTCATAACACTGGAATTCCAGTCAGCTATTAAGAAACCTGAAATGGACCTGCTTGAACTGACAGGAAAATGTCTCTGCGCATATTATCTACGGGATTAAATGCTTGAGTATTTGCTTGCTGTGATTTAATTTTTGTAAAATATGTGTAGAAAGACAAAAAGAAAAGAATTTATTTATTTATTTGCAATACTGACAACAGAGCTCAAGGCTATTCTAGCACTGATTGACATCCCTAGATTTTTAGTTTGGAGACAGGGCAGGGTCTCACTAAGTTGCCTAGGCTGGCTTCGAACTTGTAAACCTCCTTTTTGGCCCGCTAGCTGGGATTGCAGACCTGCAATATTTTTTTTTGTCTTTTTGAGACAGGGTCTCACTGTGCAGTTCAGGCTGGTTTTGAGCTCACTTTTGTAGCCCAGGCTGGTCTCGAACTCGCAGCGATCCTACTGCCTCAGCCTCCCAAGTGCTGGGATTACAGGCGTGAGCCACCCCACCTGGCCAGACCTGCAATATTGTGTCTAGAACAATAAAAGAATTTTGTGCCAGAAGTTAAGGGTGGACATATCTGTTAGGTGGAATTAAATAGTTGTGTATATGCACATTTCTTTTTTTTTTGTTTTCAATTCTTTTATTGTTTAAATTTAACAATGGTTATATTACATATTTTCATCATCGGATCAGTTTAGATTAATACATATAGGTATATAAGATTGATCAAACAGGGCCCAGCGGGATGGCTCAGTGGTCTGGAGCCCCTGCTTGGGGAAGCTTGGGCGGCTTCAGGGACCGCGGTTCGATCCCCGGCACCACATGCTGCACC